>JAIFRP010000026.1:7000222-7011069 GCA_032403825.1 Odynerus spinipes
GAAGAAGAAGAAGAAAAAGAAGAAGAAGAATCACGTGAAAGACGAGGAACGAGCCGTTTCGTGAAGATGACGAGAACGCGACAGCTGAACACTTAGCGCCCTGGCCCTGGATAGGACAACGTCGTACGATCAACGTAGTAGTCGAGAATAAGGAACGACACGTTCCCTTGGGACGCATCGAAACTTCCGCCGGTCTCAGGGAAGAGAAGACGAAAAACTGACGCTTTCGGTTCCTTTTTCTCTAATGATCGATGTCGTTGATGATCTGTGATCTTTAAAAATAATCCACTCGTGGAGTCGAGAACGTAAAGAGTAAGATACGAGGGTAATTTTCATTATTAAGTGATCAGGGTAAACGGTATAGTCAGATTTCTCTAATTTTTATTATCATTCTATGTTATTAGCTTGTAATCGTTTAGTTTTTAAGTAATTTCGTGAAATTGCACGATAATTAAGCTTCGATTTTAGCGATGCAGGTGTTACTTGATGAAATTTTTCATAATTAAGCTTTATTTCGTTTCAAATAGTGGATTTATGTTATTTAGCTACTAGGTGCCTATTTATTTTTTAGCTCTAACATATCGACATTAGTTCTATAATTAATATTATAGATCTATTTATCTAAATCAAGAATAGCCCTAATAATTTATTAAAAATTGCAGCAGATATCTAACAATTCCTGCTCTTAAACACGAGCCAGATGTTTAATATTCTCTTACACTTACATGATAATAATTTATCTTTTTTTTTTATACATACATACAAGCCTGATGTTCCATATTCTGTTACACTTACATGATAATTACAAAGTGATACAATATGTTTTTGTTAAATATCATAATATCGCGATCGTGCAACGCATCATTTAACAATCGACTCCCAAGAAGATCGATTCCTAGTAACATTCCGATATGGAAAGTACTATGTGCGTCAGGATGTATGTACAACACGTGATACGTTCGACGCATTAAATTCTTTCTCGAGATTATCGATGAACTCGGATTAGCAGGAAGAAGGACAACGCACTTTGCGATTCTCTCTCTCTCTCTCTCTCTCTCTCTCTCTCTCTCTCTCTCTCTCTCTTTCTCTTTTTCTCTGTATCCCTTTCTCTCTCTTTCTCTTTCTTTCTCGTGTGAATATGAAAAGGAGCGTTTATCTGAATGGAGTTAAAGAAGAAATATTTATCTCGTTGTTTAGTAAACATCTCCTCGAGAGCATACAAATCTTGGGAGATCATGGAACGAAGTTTACAAACTTTCCGCGATCTCCCACAGCCCCTCGTAAACAAAAAGGCACGGGTCTTGGAGAAATATAGTTTAAATATACAAAATCTTGCATCTCATCTCTCCGTCTCTCTCTCTCGCTTTCTCTCTCGCATTCTCTCTTCCTTCATAATCGTTTATTATCTTTTTTGTACCGCGATAATGAATGAAGTTATGATGTTAGATGGAAACATTACTTCCTAATTACTTAATTACTTGTTTAATTAAATTTAATGATTTCAAGATAGAGGCGATCAAATCTCGCTCTTTTTTTCAGACAATTTATATCATCTGGTGTCGTGCTACTTGAACTTGATTTTAAAATGAAGGAAGAGATGGAATTGCGACCACGAGTCAGAGGAACCATTTTTTTTTCATTTTCATAAAAAATTTGAAAGAAATCTTTCATGAAATTTCAATGGCTTCGATAAAAAAGTCCGAAAAAATTAATAATTAAATCGTAAGCTTGATGATAGAAGAAATTATAAAAATTTTTTATCAGAGAACGAGAACTGTCAAAATGATTTTCATTGCGCTCTGCGATCGACTCAACGTCTCCAGGCTCAACGATGACTTCCCGTCGGCAGAATTTGCATCGTGTAAAATAAGAATACCTATCGATAAATATCTAACATAACAAATTAAATAAAGGGATCGGCGTATCGTTAGTGCAAAATTAGTGAATTTTTGAGAAATTTCAACGTAGAACCAAGGAGAGTTTAACTCGAGAAGAAGAACGGAATATTTTATCGATAGACCGCACATCTAAGTAGATGTTACTTTTGGACTTGGAACTTTTTATCGTCTCTCGTACTCGCGAGTGCGACGATAAAGAACCGAAAAAAAACACGAGCGTTACGAGAGATTTAGATAGGTCCGTGGAAGAAGAGCGTGTGGACTCGTTGCGACGGATTACGGTCAGCGACAAGTGTATTCGATTCAACATCATTTATGTCTAATAAGTAAATTAAACAAACAATTTTACTTATATTAATTTATCTTTGTGTCACTGATTTTATAATTTCCTCGTATTTATTTAACTGCCTGTATAATGCATGTCATAATACAGCAACGATGCATTCGCATTATATGGACACACGTTATGTGTATTTACGTAAGTATATGTGAGTCTCTAAATTACTCAAATATTTTCGAAAAGATCATAAATATCCAACCATAGGTGTAAATCATGTCATTAAAACGTGCGTGCCGGTGCTTATTAAACAAACGAACAAATACGCCAAGGGCTATTAAACAAGCGTGCGAAGTTACCTCGGTATTTTTCAATGTTTTAAATTGTTTAACTTCCTACCAATTACTACCTAACAAACACACTAATTCAACGCGTATAAAAACAAAAAGTCAGCAACTTTCACACACGTCGTTTTAACGTATCCGACAAAATTGTTAACCATCGAACGACGTGTAAAAGTTTTATTACACTTATTACACAAAATATTTATAAGCAAAAAATGGAAAGAAATGACGATTACCTGCTAGGTATTCCACAGAAACACGAAAACTCTTATCCCAGGTGGAAAACTTCTTTCGCGACTGGAAGAACTTTTGATTGGAATTTCGGAAAAAAAGAAAACTCTCGTGGCTTAAACAAGCGAGCGACGTCGAGAAATATGCGACGCGTCCACGGGAACCGATCGCGCGACTGATTCGATCACCTCGCGGAGCCACTTCGTTGAATCATAATTTTCGATCGGTAACAAGAGAGAAAGAGAGAGAGAGAGAGAGAGAGAGAGAGAGAGAGACAAAGATAGTGTGTGCGTATATATACACGCACGACTACACACATATGCACTTAATATACCAAACGAACGTTGGCACACACTG
Organism: Odynerus spinipes; assembly: GCA_032403825.1. Classification (NCBI taxonomy): domain Eukaryota; kingdom Metazoa; phylum Arthropoda; class Insecta; order Hymenoptera; family Vespidae; genus Odynerus; species Odynerus spinipes. The sequence continues at coordinate 7,003,330 of JAIFRP010000026.1, forward strand.
AGCCAGAAGCGCCGGCAGCAAAAGAAGCTTTCGCGTTGAGAGAGAGACGGGAAACTGAGATCGAGAGAGCTACTTTGCTTCTTCCTTTCTCACTCTCTTTCTTTCTTTCTCTCTGTTGCACATTCTCTTCGTAATAAAAGTGGTGGAACGCGTGGGCGGAGTTTACGTGCTCCTCTCATCGAGAGAACATCTCGGCTCCGCCCACTTAGATCTCCCTCTTTGTCTTTCACTAGGCCACGCCCCTTCATCGTCGGTTTCGTTCGCGGTGCAATAGAATCGGTGGGAGAATCGGGGTTCGATTTATTTCGTTGAAACCACAATCAATTTCAATTGTTTTATGTAAGAAAGGGTGAGAAATGGCGGAAAAGGAGAGATAAAGAAGAAATTATGATTGGTCCAGAGATAAACTAATTTGAATTGTTATATAAATTTGTAAAGTGCGAGAAATATAAAAAATTGATTTGGTGCCTCTTATTTTATTGTTAATGCGATCTATTATTTTGGGATCTATTACGTGATTGTTATTTTTTGCAAATATGCTCCTGTTTCGTTCAATATTTCTTTTTTTTTATTATTTAAACTAGATCTTTTAATATAATACCTTCGAAAAATGAGCAACATCCGTCCACTCGATTTAAGACAAATTTTGTGACGAAAAATGAGCGCATCGCAAACGTGACGTAATAAATAAATGAGCGCAGTGCATTCCAAAAAAGACGCGTTGTGCAATAGTGTTTTGCTACGTTGCTGGTGGTCGGTCACGAGGCCGCTAAATTAAGGTCAGGAGACTAAGCGTTACGTTCGTCGAAATTCCTGATCATGCAGAAAATGTTACGCCGCTACTTCGTCGCCGTGCTCGGATCAAGGGAAAATCCAGCCGACGGATTGGGAAATCATATTTTTCATTCGAAGTTACAAAACGAGAATGCGTTCGAACGGACTACGAAAAATTCGCCAATGACGCGAGTTGAAAAACAGTCGATCTTATCGAGTGAAAAATAATGTTATGTTTTTTAATTTGTCGGTGAAAATTCATCGTGACTTTTACAATTTCCAAAATTAATTTGAGCTACATAATTTGAAGCAAAATTCATTTTAGTGAAACTACCAGTTTATATTTTGTTTTAGTTATTTCCATTGTTTTAAAAATTACTTCGATCGGTCAACTTTCATTTGCTCAGTTACATTTTTATCAAAGTTAATTATTACTAATTAATCATCAAATTAGTCTAAATATATGATATAACATCACATTTTCATTGCTACATTAGAACCTCGAATCCTGAATAAGCAAACCTAGCGAAACCAACCAACGTGTAATTAAAAATAAATAAAAAAGATATTTAAAAAAATGGTATCTACATAATACAAAAAACGATGAAGAAAAATTCGATAAAAGTTGGTATAAAACAAAGAGAAAGAGAGAACGAGACAACCCTCGTTCACGAAACCATTTCGGTGGGAGAGAAATCCGCTCGCCATATTGGGGCGTGGCCGGCCGATTTCTCGAGTCTTCTCTCATTGGCCAGGGAGTTCCACTTCGAAGCATCGACTCGATGCGTACTCGCTCGAGCACCTTTCGCGCATCCTCGTTCAGAAGTGTGCTCGTCGAAGATCATATCGAATCTCGAACGATGGTGGGGGAAGGAATCGATACAACGAACCCTTCGGCTCGGGGGAAAATTAAAGAAAGACACGTTAAAGTTATTTTAACGTTTGGACAAGAAAATTATTACTTTTATTATTATTGCGAGTAACCGAACAATCGTAATCATTTATAAATATATAATATTGTAATGTAACATTATAAATTATAATATTATAATGTAATAATAGACAAATAATATTTTATAATCGCAGGAGAATTAAAGTGACGAACTATATAATTAAAAGTAATATAATTTTAAATTACTATAATTAAAAGAATGATTCATTGATCAAACGATCTCGGTAGTAAATAAAAGCGAATAAATCGAAAGAGGGATATCGATACGAAGTATACGTAATGGAGGAACGATTGTAGCGATATCTCGAAGGAATATTTTTCAACATCGGCTAACGACGGCTAAGCGTGTTGATCGAAAGCGCGGTCTTTAACGAACGGGACGATGTTGCCAAGATGGCGGCGTATTGTTAGAGCAAGCACAATGACCGTGTTTAACGATACGTTCGGTCGATCCTTACGATTGTTTTTCTTGTAAAATTATGGCCGAGTGATAAGAGGAGAACTCGTGCTCTCGACCCACACATCCGTTAACTCTTTTGTCTCGTTAAAAGAGTCAGTGACGAAAAAAATAAGAAAAAAGAAAGTAACACTGTTATGATTGACCGATGTCAAAGCAAACTTAACTTCTCGAGAGAGAGGCCGACGAATTCTCTCTTCTTTTTTTTTTTTTTTTTAATCCTTACCTCGAACCATTCTCCCTTTTGCTTTTTACTACCGCTTTATAGTCATTGCCTTCCCGCAGTGAGCCGAGACAGAAGCGATTACTATGCGGTCACGTTTCATGGAAGGTTTCGTCCACATATTCGTGAACACATAATTAAACTTATACCATTCAATATAAATTGTACGAATTTAGGTATACGTGACCAGAAAATTGTAAAACTATCTATAAAGCGTAAAAATTTGTCAAAAATCATTGTCCTAACTCTTTTTTCTCTTTTTGGATTAATATCGATCGTGATCTCGATCGAGAGGTGAACGACGATAAATAAAAAACGTGAACCTTGTCTGCGAGTAAGAGACGAAACTCCGATAAAGCACGCTCAACGTTGCACGCTCATGCTAATGCCTTGTGGAGTATAATGCGGAGTCGAAGGAAAGAGGAGAACATTATAACGGGCGAACCGTGGTCGTAGAAGGGAGTCGTAAATTAAGGCGCACGCCAGCGTTCAAGCTCTCGTCTCAAAACCCGACAGCTTTATGCTTCGCTGCCCCGAAGGTATAAATGTTTAGGTTAGGCTGATCGACTGTCGAACAATATTACCTTTCATATGGGAGCCAAGACCTTCGACTACCTTTTACCGGGATATCGATCTCGAAGCGTCGATTTATTGGAAACACGAAGTCACTTGATGAAGTTTAGATACGAACGGTAAGATGAATTGATAAAACGAATTCTTTTTATTATGCATTTATTTTTTTCTTTATTGTAATTACAAGAATAGTAATAATGAAATGATTATTTTTATAGCGTCAAATAAAATGAATCGTTTTCTTCATTATAGTTCGGATAATCGTGTTGCAAGTTTGAAGATATTCGAATGTGCGAATTGTGGCGCTACCTTATGGTCATCGTTCCGTTGGTCACATAATGGCCTGTAATATCGACGGTAAACAAGTGTCGATAACGAGAACCTAAATTTAATGATTTTCAATGATTTTTAGGATTTTATTTATCTACTCGATAGTCAGTCAATGAATTTTCACAGAGGCGATGTGTATCTTCCGAGAAGTTCGTCAATGGATTTTTAGAATTTTATATACGTATATCGTTCTTTTGTCATTAAATGGAAACTTCTTTTAATGCTTTTCTGTTCTTTTGATTTCATTCTGTAGTCAGTGATTTAATGTAATGATTTAACTTGTTTAACTTTTTCAAATACTATTTCCACTGACAACATATATGGATATTTCCACTGACTATATATATATGTAGTCAGTGCTATTTCTATGGCGCCGAAATCGTATTATTTGCCGCCATTAGACTTGAATGTCATTTATTAACAACTCTTAGACCAATCATGTTTGTTTCTTTGTATTACGCAATGATGTAATTTCGAACGATCGTGTACTTTGTTGCATCTAATATCTGCTAATATCTTTTAATGATTCGTAGATAACGGATCCATTTCGCGAGGTTATCCACTTCGAATTATTGGGAATAAAACACGATGTCATCCTTAAACGAAGAAGATGAGAGTCAAAATGAAAACGAGCAGGATCCCGGCGAATTTTATGGTGTTCGAGATGGTACACTCTTTTTAATTGACACCTCTCCTAAAATGTTCGATCTTAATCCTGACGGACAACCATTTTTTGTAGATTGCATAGAGGTATCATATATTTCTCTCATTCACTATTATTTTCTCTATTTTATAATATATACATATACGTATATCAGGATGATGTACGTATAAATCAAGAACTTATTTATTCATGCTCTATCGATAAAAGTTTCTTGTTTATCTGTAGGAATATATTTATTTCCTGAAGCAAAAATTAGTTTGGAACAGACAAGATTGGATGGGTTTAGTACTCTTTGCTACAGAAAAATGGGATATGGATCCAGAGATAAAGAATATTTTGACCCTGCAAAAACTTTCTCTTATAAATATCAACAAATTAAAGGAGGCAGAAAAAATACGTAAGTAGTAGTAAGATTTAGTTAGTATATTCTATAACTGTTTTATTTTTGCAGGAGATAAAACATGGAAAGATTATAAAAAAATCAGCTCTTCTAACAGTTATCCTCTTCATGACGCGCTATGGCATGCTGCTCAATGTTTTTCTTCCTTAAAGATAACGATGTCTGCTCGCAGAGTTATATTATATACGTGTCACGATGTTTCACCATTGACCGACGAAAATGAAAAGCATCGTATTAGAGCAAAAGCAGCTACTTACAACGATATCGGGCTACGTCTTTACGTAGTTGGTATAGGTGAAAAATGGAATTTTGATCTCTTCTATAAAGATCTTGAAATGTTATCTAGAAATATTAATCAAGAAGATTACCAAAAGATTTCTTATAAGGATTTGGTGCAACAAATGAAACGGCCATCCAAACACATGGCAAAGTTACCATTCATAGTTGGAAAGGATGTGAAAATAAATGTAGATATATCTAGTGTTTGTGTGTAGGTTTTTATTTTTTATTCATATTTAGTCTTATCAATGTCATATTTTTGACGATATGTATTATGTTACAGTAAGTCAGAGTATTTAAAGAAGATGACAATGAGTTCAGAGAACAATGCTCCTTTGGTCTCGTATACTTACTTCCGAAGAAAAGATGCAGACGAAGAGGTTTGTGTTATTTATGTATCCATTGATAAAAGTAGAAGATATTTTAAAAATCTTTTATCTACATGTTTAGGAAGAAGAAAATGAAGACGAAGAAGAAAATGACGATAAAAAAATTAATATGCCTATATCGGACACCGAATTAAGAAGAACGCAAGAATTTGGTGGAGACAAAATATATTTTACATTAGAAGAAGTTAAAAGTCTTAACAGGATTTATGACTTAGGAATAGATATAATTGACGTGAAACCTTTGTCTTGTGATCCAATGTATCATATGCACGCACCTTATTTTGTTTCTTGTAATAAAAATTGTACTAAAGGTAATATGATTATAACATACAATTATTATATCTAAATATATAATCTCACTTATCTTATTTACCAGGAGAAAAGTTACTCTTCGCTGGCTTATTAGATAAATGTGAAAAAAAAAAAGTTATGATGACATGTAGGGTAACTATGAGACAAAATCTTGGTACCTACTTATACAACATGATACCAGTGTCTATGGAAGGAGGATTTTATTTATACAGAATACCATATGAAGGTTTGTTTAAAATTTACTTATTACAGATATTGTGGAATTGTTCATTACTTATTTTTTTATTCCTTAGAAAATGTATACGACTTTGCCGATGAGGCATATCAATACATTTATGACGGTCAGAATAAGAAACCACCAATTAATCAGGAAGGAGTTCAATTATTCAAAAAACTTATAAAAAAAACTCTTGTTACGTATCATCCAGAACAGTATCCAAATCCTAAGTTACAAGTTACATTGCAAAATGTAGAGACACTAGCTTTAGATTTGGATGCGCGAGATCCTCCAGAGGATAAAACACGTAAGTATTATAACAATGAAATTTGAAGATTGACTAAAACATAAATGAGATTATTAAAAACATTTTATTTGTAATATTTTCAGTTCCGATGGAGAACTTACTAAAAGAAAAAATAGGCAGTTTGACACCAAAAATTAAGGAATTATTTGAACAAGAAGAGGTTGAACCGCCCCAGAAAAAAGTAAAGAAACCTGAAAAAAGTAAACAGTCAGCTATACCAGATTGTGATAAAGATGTCATAGAACTTATACAATGTAATGAGGTATTTAAAACATAGTATCTATATTACTATATATTATAGGAAGCATAATATTCAATTACTTGTTTTTCTTCTTTTAGTTAGATAAATGTAAAGTATCAGATTTACGGATATTTTGTCAGGATGCTGGTTTAAGTAAAGCTGGTCTTAAAGTTGATCTCGCGTACAGGCTTTATACACATTATGATTCCAAAGGTAAAAAACCAAAAGAGTTAAAGAGATATAAAACAGAATAAAAATGTTTTCCTTATTATGGTTTTGTATGTTTAAAACTTTATTAATGAACAAATATTTTTATTAATAATTTTTATATTTAGAAGTTATAATAAAGCAACAAATAATGGCGTACTGTCTATTTAATAATATATAATATTAAAATAACTTTTATATTTTCGTACATTTATATCGTACGTCATGTTCACCTATATGCACCAGATGGCGAATTGATCGCGTAATCAGGACCGTACACGTGATAATCCAAAATAGGTATTCGTATAACCTGTAAATGAAGATTAATATTTCTCCCAAAATTAATATGGTTCCAGGTACTGATATAACTATAAAATATAAAAAGACAAATTTTAATATACTCCATTTATCGAATTCTCGAGATTAAGCTGTATTCCCATTTTTTCCAAAGTAAACGACCAATCAACGCGAACCTCGTGATACGAACATATGAGGTTATGTAAAGTAACGAAGCCACTTATAAAAATGTTTAACAATAAAATAGACTCAAAATATAATCAGACTAAACTGGCAGACGACTGACAGCAGAAAAGAAAGAATTGAATTTTACAGTCGCGAGCACGATTCACTTAGCGCGTATTTATTGGTCTCTCAATGGACAATTTTCCTTCCCGGGGCTAGTGATACGAAGAGGAGCCATAAATATAAGACCCAAAGTAGAAAAGCGATTGGTTAGGGAAACTCGATTTGAAATCTCATCGCGGAAACGCAGACTGATCGCGTAAAGCGAGAAAGCAAGTTCTAGACAGAGTGTAAGAGAGAGATAGAGCAAGAGAGAGAGAGAGAGAGAAAGAGGGAGAGGGAGATAGTATGGGTCTCTTACGTCTTTCTCATTCTGCCTAGTTCGGTCCAGTACGGTCCAGCTGTTCGTCGTTTTTGATAGTCTGGCGAATGAATTCCTCGGGACGGTCACGGTTCTCGTAGTAGCAGAGGGGGTATTAGCGCTGGCGCGGCTTCGTTGCTCGCTCGCTCGTTCGTTCGTTCGCTCGCTCGCAATGAAAAATTAAACGGTTCGCCTATGTGCACGTAATATATCGATAGGCCGGATAACGTCGTGTTAATTCGAAAGTCTTAAAACAGAACGAATTTTGAACGACCTATAACGGTATTGTACGAACGAAGGAAGGGTGGCCTTCGAAGTGACAAAAGGCTCGTAGTGTGAGAGAGAGACGGAGACGCGTACGCAGTAGAGGAAGAACAACAGTCGATTTTGTTGCGAGCAACGAGATCGTTGAAGGAAAAAAGAGGAGGAGGAGGAAACGAAGAAGAAAGAAAGAAGACGAAATCGTTGAATCAACGGGCGCCGTGTTAAAACTTAACTTCTCTCAACCCTCCTTTTTTCCTCTCTCTCTCTC
>JAIFRP010000026.1:7034682-7047632 GCA_032403825.1 Odynerus spinipes
AGAGAGAGAGAGAGAGGTAGAGATGGAGATGAATGGAGAGAACAGCACCGGGATAGCAGGCGGTACGAATTTCAAGACACTCGGCTAACGACTGTGCTTTTTCGACGTTTTAACCGTATTTATGCGAGGAAGCTTGACTCAACCGCGGTCTGCCGAGTGGCCGGTGGTTCTTTCGAAGCGCGAGTAAAGATACCTTCGAGTTACCCACACTCTACGTAGCTTTTCCCCTCTTTCGATCGTTTACACGTATAGGTACCTGTATGGATGAGTATATGCGTCAACATATACATACATGTTGTGTGTTGTATGACTGACCATATCTCTTCTCGCGTCCCGCAACCGCTCCACCTTCGAGACTACGTCGCGTGCTGTTTCTTCCTCTTTTTTACTCCTTTCTCTTCTCTTCTCTCTCTATCTCTCTCTCTTTCACTCACTCTTCTTGTTTCTCTTTCTCTTTCTCTTTCTCTTTCTCGCTCCTTTTCACATACCGTCTCGTCACGGCTCTCTATCGTTCGCAAAGAGGGGCAGGACGCAAAACGGAATAATTATCCTTACTCGTGACATCAGAATATTTCCCGCGCTCTTGCTTCATGCCAGGCCGTTGTAAAATACCAGGAAACGTCCGCGTGGAATGGGAAATATTTTGTTGCGGTGTGCGCATTCATCACTCGCCTCTCTTATCTTATTTTCTTTCTTTTCTTTTCTTTTCTTTCGTCCTCGTCTTTTCTCGTCAAGTTTGGTGTTATTGGGTCTCCGATATGTTTTCGCGACGACTACCAGTTTTTTCTGCATTTTCGTCTTCGTCTTCTTCTTCTCCTTCTTCTTTTAGCCATTCCATAGAAACTCGATCATTTTTTGATACTGGTATATTTCGTTTTAATAATAAGACAGTGATTCAGAAATGTGATGAATTATTCAGTTGGATTAAGAGATCACGTGACTGACGGAGGGTACACGAGTTCGAAACAATTACGCGATGAACATTGTTGCGCGATACGTGTTTCACATTTTGCGATTTTATTTTGCATACGCTATCCGATAGCTTATTTTTTAAATTCCAGGTAACCAGTTTTATTCATCACGTACTATAGTATTTTTTTGTAGTATTTTTAGATTGTGGTTCTTCGTTTGAGTTTTGTAATACCCGTGACTTTATCTTCGGGATTTTTAACGTTACATTTACTTTCGTCGGTAAGTACGACATCGGTTTCCCAGGAGAAATTATCGGACACTCGTGGTAATGAATATTCAAAGTAAATAATATCGGAGACACGCTAGATTTATTAATAAGTTCTTCGTCAATTTAATTAGAAAAATGTTACTTATCGAAATGATTTGATTGATCGATATGATACTATTGTTAAATTTTATCAAAAATTATCAGATTTTTGTAAGAGAGTCTGCTGTTTCTTCAGCGCCATTTTTGTTGCAATTCGATGGTACCGTTAACCATAACTTCTTCTTTTTTATTTTTCAATTCTTAACGGACTTTCTTTCCTTCGTTGTACCGAACAGGATTGTAAGAAACGAGATAGAGAGAAAGAGAGAGACAATTTTCAGGATTTACTGGCCGTTCGAGTGGATGAAAAATGTTTGTTTCGCGTATGGCGGTTTTAGAGGAGCCTTGAGAGGAGGAAACCATTTCCTGCCGGCTGTCTTAACGGCTCGAGAAGGTTCAAAGTGTCTACGAGACACTGAAAGGAAGAAGAAAGAAAGAAAGAAAGAGAGAGAGAGAGAGAGAGAGAGAGAGAATATAAATCGATGAAACTTTTCGATATTTGTGTACCCCTCTCTTTCTTTTCGACATCTCTTGTTCACGAATTCTGTACTTTCAGTGCTAAAATTGTTTAATTTATTAGCTCGAGTGCATTTGTTTTCTAAACAAAAAGCAATTTTACATCGCGTGTACCTAACTTATTTTTGTCCATAATTTCTTCCTATTCCCTTTTCTTTCTAGCACGTGAAGGTACTTACGCGTGCCCGAGACAAATCGAGGCGTGAAGTTCCAACGAAGGAAGACTTTCGTCACGGCTTGCATGACCCAATGAAAGAAAAAGAAAGGGAGAGTGAAAGAAAGAGAGAATGAGAGTTCTTCGTACTTCGATAAACGCAGTCGTTCACGAAGCTTCCTCGAAGTAACGCCTGACCATCCGTAGTAAAAAAAAGAAGGAATAAAAAAATAAACCGAGTGGTGTAAACGTCGCGTGTTACGAGGAACATGGACATCGGACAAAGTTATGGGAGAGATGATACTAAACAGGACAGCGAGCATATTAGTTGGAAGTGGTAAATCCTCGTTATCGCTTCAAAACCCGTCGCATTTTGATAGCTGGTTGACATTAGTTAAGGCGTGTGCTGTTTAATTAATTTGATGCATTAGATATTCTAATGAAATTTTCATCACCGGACGACGTGATCGACGACGAATCGTATTTGAAATTTAAATGGTAAAATAGTAAAAAAAAGTAGAATAGATAAAATAGAGATATCGATTTCCAGGTTTTTATTATTACATAAAAACTCAAATCAATCTATTTCTCTTCCGCAAAAAAGATATCTATATTAGAGTGCGGTTTTGTATAAATTTCCCAATAATTCATTCGAATGATTCACGCGTGTAATACCTACCACATGTTTAGACGTAACGTATCCTCGAGTCAAGTCATTAAAAAGTTAATTGAATGATGACCGATGATTTATCTATTTATTTACTAATTAACATGTGGAACGATTGAAATAGAGCACTTTGTTAAAGAATGTCATGCAAAGATAGAAAAAAATATCGGATGGAGGAAACGACTTGGGCAATACGTCCACGGATCTCACACATACACACACGAGCGAATATGTAATTACGTGTAAGTATTACAGGAACGTTCTCTGGCGCAAGTACGAATAGAATAATACACTGTAGGATAAAATTCCGAGGATGTGGAATGATTCACAATGTGATGTGCGGCGTAATTGCCATCCATCGTCAGTGTCAGCCGAAGTGTCAAGGAAGATGCACGTAAGCCGGACGACGAGTCTCGTAGCCGCGAGTTTCCTCTTTTGTTCTGTGGTCGTGAACGAATCTGCACCGGTTTGGCTGCCGGTACAATGGAAGAATTTTTATTATCATCGGATGGATTTGCCGAAGAAATGTTGCATCGAGGGTTATCTCTTCGATGAGGAGCTAACGTGCGTGAGGAGGAACTTTTCGAAGGAAGAAACGAAGACGGAAGTACGTGCTTATTACGGACTATCGTGCGAGAAGGCCAATGCCGTGTGGATGGAGGATGGCGGAGTCCCCGATTGGAGCTACACAACCGTTTACGTCCCAGACGATTACTGTCTCGAAACGGCGACGAACGGGACACGCGTGCTGGCCAGGTGTCCGGATTTGTTCAAGAGCGAGGACAACGCCTCCAGCACGCCAGCCGTTCCACCAGCAACAGGGAGTAATAACGACAGCACGAGAGCGAATCCTTGCGGGCTACCAGTCGATGACTATAATCGTACCAGGAGAATCGCTACGAAATTGGACGCGGTCGTCTTTTGGGGCGCTAAAACTTACATGTCCACCAACATGGCTCACGTGGTACTCTGCATCGTCGTCGTGGTGACATACCTCACCGTGGCCGAACTTCGTAAAGGTGTCTACAATCGTGCCGTTCTCAGGCACAACATTTGCCTGTTAGCTCTAGGCTGTATACTCACGGTCCTAGCCTACTGCGATCTCTGCGAGTGTCCGCTGAACGACAACCTGACGATCTTCCTCTGGCTACTTCTGCAATATTTCACCCTGGCGACTGTCTTCTGGCTGAACGTGATCTGCTTCGGCATGACCCTCTGCATCACGAGATTTCGCTGGACGATGGGACCGGGAGCTAACACGGATCGGGAGAACTGCAGGAGGATGCTTTTTTATGGTCTCTTTGCATGGGGAGGAGCGCTCCTGCCCACTGTCATCGCTGCCATCTTCGAGTACACACCAGGAATACCAACGAACTTCCCGCTGAAGCCCAATTACCTGCGCTATCGTCTGGGACCGAACCCGACCGTCAATCTTTACTTCTTCGCTATACCGCTACTCACGCTCTTCTGCAACAACGTGCTCTTCCTCTTCACAACCTATAAGATCCTCCGGATACAACGTAGCACGAAAATCGCGACGAAGAATCAAAGCAGCGTACTCACCAAGAAATACTTCCTCTTCCTTAGGCTCTACCTTTTGATGGGCGCGCCTTGGTTCTTTGGCTGCCTCTTAGCCTGCCTTAACAAGCTCGTAATCCTCAAGATCTGTCGACTTATCCAACCCATACTATGGCTCTTCATGTTGTTAGCACCCAAGAAGATCCGACGGAAGATCGTGGACAAACTTTGCTCGGCCAGGTCCGATGATCATCAGGGAACTGCTACACAAGCTACTAATTAACCGCTTTCGATGATCTCGAAGGCTATCCCTGAGTTTGCTTGGACTTCATCGAGATTCTCGAGGTTGCACCATTCGCGTGGCTCACGTGTATCGTTTACGCATTCGTGATGAACTCGGACAGTACTTCTCTTTTTCTCTCATTCTATCTGTTTCTCTTGTTCTCGCTTTTACTTCTATTTCTGCGTTATTCATTTGCATTTTCGTTGTGCAACGCGTCTCCTGGAATCCCCCGGACGAGATCGAGGAAAAACTCGACGATAGCCAACCGCGAAGCTATATTTTCTTTCTCCTTCGTTTTATATCCTCTCTCTCTCTCTCTCTTTCTTTTTCTAACTTCTACAATATCGAACGAGTGACTAGGAGAGAGATGGAAGTGGAGCGCCAAGTACGGTTCTGGATCGGATGAAGAGAGATTCCTTTATTCGGGAAAAATTTAAAAAAAGAAATATCATCGAAAGAAAAGAAGGGAATTTCTTTTTGACGAAAAATACTGGGAATTATTTCGTAAATAATTTTCATTCTACGTCGCATGTTTTTCTTCTACTTCTTCTTCTTCTTCTTCTTATTCATATTTCTCTTTGCTTGATCGCTTTTTCTCGGAGTTCTCGTATTTTTCTTGCTCCGTCCTTCGAGCGGGGATTACGGCATTCGTTGGAGGGCCCGAGGATTGCTTGTGGAAAACGCGAGATGAAAGGATGAAATGTATGGAAAGGAAATTCACGAACGCATTGACCGCTGGTCCATGCAGTGGCGTCGTTCTCCTCGCCGGCAATCGAAATTGGAATATCGAGGGATTTCGGACTTTCTCGCGTTGTTCTTAGATTTCTTTTTCGTTTATGCGAAGATGGGAGACTTGATTTGATCTCAATTATTTATTCATGTATTTTATTCTCGTCTATTTATAAGTGACAGTGTATTACAATTATTTGTGTGTAAATAACAGTGGTGTATAACTAAAGTGCAGTATTAGGTAGAATAATATTTATGACAAAAGTAAAAAAGATAAGAAGATAATGTTGTACAAAATGGACAGTGGTAGATAGTTTTTGTATCGTAAGAAATATTTAATGTGTTGCTATAAGCAATATTAGGATAAACTTTACGTTAATTGAATATTTATACATACATATATGAAAAAAACCTACAGTATTAATTTCATGACGTAAAAAGGCGACGTACTTAACGTGTTATATAGAATAATAGATAGGCAAATATTTATTTAACAAATATAAATACACAAAGTGTAAATTTTAATAAATAACACAACTTCTACAGTGATCGTAGCTGTATATATATAAATAATGGTAATAATTTGTTAATTCTCTACAGAAAATTATTTAAAGATATAAGTAAATTAATAAAAAGAAGAAAAAAAACATTTAATAAATAATAAATAATAAAAAACATTCTATTGTATTGCACATTACGTTCAATAAGAACCACTATACTATAAATTTTATTGTAAAACGTTAATACAAAAAGATATCGGACATCAGATATCATTAGAAAACAAAGAAAACATATTTTAATTCAAGAAACGTTCACATCGAATACACATATGTACATCCACATACACACATACTACCTACGAGTATCTCCTATTTTACATACTCACACGCTTACGTATAAATTCCCATAGGAATCACGTCGGTATAATTAAGAGTTAATCAGTCGAACGAACGAAAATAGCATTTTGTAACAACGCGGCCTGCGAGCGTATGCGTGTGCTCGCGCTCACATGGCCTCGGCTCGATCCCTTTTGTGCGAACGCTCGCAGTTGGTTTAACGATGCCCGCAAAGTCCTGTACGTTCGCGTATCGATCCTTAACGAGACGACGGACGCATTATTTAATGATGACCATTGATCAATTGACCGAGATATCGACATTAAATTCACGTAAAACATTCGCGAGCCGGTACGTTAAGCTTATGATTTTCGCTTAATTTTGCAGTACGATTACCACCACCACCACCAACACCACCGCCATCACCGTCGCCATCGGTGCCGGTGCCCACCGAAAAGTAAATGGAATGGAACGTAAAATGCACATTTTCAATGCATTTTCCCCCGTCCGAGTGCATTGTCCTGTAGGACACGGTCGTGAATAAAAAGGGTTCGTTTCGATTTTCTTTCCTTCCATTTCTTTTTTTTTTACTATTATCATTTTTTGCCATTTTCGTTCTCCTCCAATGGGTACGGCCGATTCCAAGGAGCGCGTCCACTCGAAAAGAACAGTAAAACTCGATCGTAGAAAAGTAAAATCAATCTCTGGATATACAATACGAGGATTTTCTTTAGGTACCCACGTTTATTTGTCGACGGGAAGGAAGGAAGGAAGGACGGACGCGCTTGTAGTACCGAGAAAATTGATTGACTCGGACGTAGGAAATGGAGAAAGCTTTTTAGGAGTTCTAGCCCGTCCTAACGAAATGCGTTAAAAGCGTTGCATGCCCCGTACAAATGTCAGGGTTCGTTGCGGTCATTTCGCTACCAAATACGTTTTGGTTCCAGCTCGTTATATATATATATATATATACATATGTATGTGCATAAAATTGTGGTATTGTGCGTGATGGTTATACCGGACGTTTCTAAAAGGATGCTGCAAAATTCATGAGGTTATCGTGTGTCTCGAAATTTAAGGAAAATTTGGGAAAAGAATTAGTTTTGAAATAGCTTCGGTATTCTAACAATTAGATCGTTTTTTTAGAATGAAACAACGTTTGTTGCAATAAAATTCGAAAACGCGTACGGTGACTGTCCTGACTTTTTTAAACGGAATATTTTGTAGAAAACATTGTTTTGCAAAAGTAAATGAATAAATAGTCCGTCGACGTAGCAATAGTTACCGACGCGCCTTCTAGATATATATATATATGTATATATTATATACTCTAATAGTTCCTTCTTGAATAATGCATCGGTTGGTGTATTTGCATCGAACTTGAGGCGGTCGCCAGTCTGCCTTTTCCTCCCTCCCTCTGCCCCTCGTCTACGAACAGCTTCCCACGGCAACGTCATCGGGTCTCTTCTTTCTCCAACTTCCAAACCCCCCCTCCCGCCTCCACGCTCGAGCCCTTATGCCCTTTCTTCCTTCCTTCCTTCCTTCCTTCCTTCCTTCCTTACTTGCTTCCTTGCTTGCTTATTTGCTTCCTGCTTCGTCTGTTGCAGCTTGCAGCATCCCTGCAAATAAACGATACGTAATTTCACTAGCGGCTTCTATTTCCTCGAAGTCGACACGCGAGGAGGCTCGTAAATGTACCATTATAAGATTATCGGTGTAATTTGTCGATTATCGTTATAATCTATTGCGGGTTTGAGGCGTGCATTTATTTAACACATTGTATTGTGTATCGTCGGTTATGAAACAGCTGATTACAGGACATCGATTGTTAACAAGCCGAATTTCATTAGGTTATATCACGATCTTAATTTAATGATTAATGACGAAGGACGAATTAATGATTAATTTAATGATTTTTATAATGAAATTTTAAATTAACGAGGGAAATTGAGGAAAATTAAAAAAAAAATGTTTGAAACATTTTGTAGTGCATACCTACTCCTATTGTTAACTTCGCTCTTTATAGCTCGAAGCTTTATGTCCTCGACTTTGTTTCAGCGACACCGAATACTTTCGATCACGGCGAATGAAGCGGTTTAGTTCTCTCGTCCCGCTCGTGAGAAGTGGCGAAACTTTTCACGCGCGTACCTACCTCGTGCTCGCTCGCGCATCGCTTATAAACAAAGTCGTGTAAATTTTTCGTAGCGGGACGAGCCGCAAAAATTTATTCGACAATTTTTCGAGAGCGTAGATCGTGCGCCAACTTTGGCGCATCTCGCGAGAGGAAGAGTGTAGGTATAAAAAAAAAGGGAGAGATACTCGTGGTACATATTTATGCACGCCCATGAATGAGTATGTATGTGTGTGTTCCTGTACATTGTTATGTATGATTCTGTGTTCTTGTACGTGTATGCGTTTCTTTGTGTTCTTGTCCGGTCATTTGTATTCCTATGCACGGCTATGTACGATTCTTGTTCGAATCTTTGCATTCCTTGTTTTAATGTCGTTCTATGTATTTTTATATTTTTACATTTTTACACGTTCGTCTGTGTGTATAGCTATGTGATTCTATGCGACTATTTATCCGTGTGCACGTTTTTATCTCGTTTCATCTCTCTCTTTTTATCAATACGTGTATATACTTACAAGTATACATCTATAGCTATGTATTATTACAAAATGGATTTACTTTGCATCTCGACCTTTCAATTGCGAAAATTTCGATCAACCTTTCGCGGTCCTGTGCTCAGAAGCGACAATGCGTACAGCCATTACCGTAGGCTTCCTACGCATTTTGCCGCTCGCTGCATCATCGTAAGAAGATTACGTCAACGGTGCAAAAGCAAGAGTGAGAGAGAGAGAGAGAGAGAGAGAGTGAGTCTGAAAGAGAGGGTTACATTAACCCTCGAACCCCCGGGAATATGCGTTTTCGCGAGAAGCTTTGAACGAACACTCCGGCGAAACGCTTTACTTATCGCATCTAATATTAATATAGTTTCTATTTGTAACACACTGTTACAGATTACGACTGTTACTTTTGAAGGGTTTCGAATCCTTTGAAGGGTTTTGCTTCAAAGTCCCGTATCCTTGGTGGTCTTCGTTCGAAGATTTGAAACTTTAAAGATTTGTACTTGGAAACGGAATCGAGTCTACGTAGCATGAGTGGTATCGAAACTTTATTAAATTGGATACCGGGAATTGGTTTCATTTGATGGAATTTAGCGTGGTAGCGATTTTTTCGAAATTATTTATACTCACTTGTTGGGAAAGTGTTATTAAAAGTTTGCATGAACATTCGTACTTTTATTAAACAAAATTTCACTGTTAATTCATAACAAAGGTGCTGTTTTACTTTCCAAGAATCTTAAACGTTTCGAAGCTACAAAGTCAAAACGACCCTTTTAAAAATATTCAAATTTTTCCAGGTATAGTTATTTGCAATGTTGCGAATCCTTCAAAGTCTTTTACTTCAAAGCTTCGCATTTCGCTTTCATCGTTGAGACAGAAAAGAAACGGCTTGCTAACAGGAAGACAACGAAATTAGTTCGGAGATACTATATCCGTTCTTTAAAGTGATCCACCCCCTTATATACCTTATTACATGATTTTTAGGGTATATACGACTTTTGCAAAAGCTTCGAAGTTCCGCGACTTCGACCTTCGAAGATTCTATTAAGAAGCTTCGAACTTTCGAAATTTCCAAGCTCTGTAAGTTCGACCTTCGGGGATGTCATTTCAAAGTTCCCAGTCTTTGAAGCTTACAATTTTTTCAATCTTCGGCTTAAAATAATAGCCCTATTACCGCGAGTACTGTCGAGAGTTCGTTGTTATATCGATTCGCGAATCGAAATCAATTTCGTATCTCTCTAATAATGAAACGGTATCGATGGAACAATTTATTACGAATGTTACAAAGTAAACGATTTATTGACTTTTAATATTTGTAATCCAAATTTAATAAAGATCGAATTTAAAAAATAAAAGCTGTCGGTTCCAATCCGCTGTCAGCTTTATTACACTCTATCTAACGAATCGCGATCCTCAACAAAAAAACAAAACCAACAAACGATCTAAAGCCAATACCAATTTCAAAAATCACAAATGCTACGTTTTTTTCTCCTTCGACCAATTTCGTGACATCGAATCGATTAATCTGAACACGTACGAGTATGAAAACAAAATTCACGCGAGTGTGTACGAAGAGGAAACAAATTTGAGTATCGAGTAAGAGCCATTTTCCGAATCCATTGGCGTCTACTATTACCGAGAGATAGCCGGAGAGTCAGCCAGAGATCATGGATGAATTTGCACGAGTTCAAGGTCAACATCCCTTTCATTCGAGCGATCCACCGCACGGTACGAGAAACTACGATTTCGGCGCGTTGTCGAGAAAGCAAAGAGAGTGGATACTTCGTCGAAGATTAGCACGACAGAGGGAAAACGAGATATATTTGAAATCGCATCCTGAGATTAAGGGCTTCGTTGGAATCTTGTTCAGGTTAGGTTAGATCGTGTCATCGAAATTAGCTCAATTTTATACGAGGAATTTTTGGAGAAATTTGACAGGTTGTATTAAATTAGGAAAACGATCTTTGGAAATTGGATAGGTTGTATTCAAGTTAGACAGAATGTTTCGTACATTTGTGTTATTTAATTTATCGAAGACATTGTACAGGCCATTTAAAAAATTGTATGCAGTATTTGGACGCGTGCTACTAAAATCGAGTACCTAATCATTTTAATGAAATTTTCTCTTCGATTTCGAGCCAACGTCAGTTTATCGCTGAACAACCGATTCTTACCTCCCCCCCTCCATTCTTCTCGCTTTCATCAGATACTTATTGAGGACGCAACCGAAGGAGAACGTTCACGAGGCTGCCGGTGCGTTTTTTAATCGACCCTGTTACGATATAGTGGCGGATTTGAAGGCATATCTGCGGGAGACGGGTCAACCGGTACCCTCGAGTGAAACTTTTATAGGGAAGGATATCGTAGAAGAAGAGTCGACAACCGATGGTGATAGTAGTACGTCCTCGTCAAACTTCGAACAGGAAATCACTGAAGATGACAGCATGCAGTTTTCCATTTAGATCGTCTCTCTCCATATTTGCGTTAGAGAAGAAAATTTTTAACTAGTTTACGTCGAAGTATCGATGAACGTTGCTACGTATGTAAATACATGTGTACGATGGCGTGGGTGTACTCTTAAATATAACACACGCGACAGTTTTATTCTTTTATTTAATTAAATACGATAATTTGTCAAAATAGAAAAATTATAGAGATAAAAATGTAAGCGTTAGACGAAAGAACGTTTCTTTCTTATTCAGAACTTAGTTAAACGAAGGTTTGCTTAAAGGGAAGAAGAAATATGATAATCTCTCATGGTGATGCGTTCCTCGTATAAAAAATGTCTCCCTTCTTATACGATAGGATGATGTTCTCGTGAAAGAAAAATAGGTATCGTCGTTTCGGAGCCGTTTCACTCTTGGGTAGGATTACAAAACAAGGAGCGGGCGTATCTAACTGCTGTATTAAATGTAAACGAGAAGGTTGACCGGCAGCTTCCGAAGGATAATGGCCCGATCCATGTGGCACCATTTTTTTGGGTGTAGCTGTAACGCGATACAAACTTTACTATAAAAACACTATAGAAATCAATTATTGTGTACAAATTTTATTTAAATGATCCATTCGTCTTCGCTAGTCTCGAACTAAAATTTTCTAGGGATATTTTGAAGGGAACCACTTGCTGTATAAAAAAAATATACCAAAAGGGGCAAACTTTTGTTTTATATTATGGAGCTAAAAAAAATACTTTCCCCATAAAGGTATGCTCAATTTCACCATGTATCGTCCAAGGGCTTAACACGAGCCCTACGGAATGGCCAAGTCGATAGGGACTTTTCGAGCTAATCGTAGACGACGTCGTACCGATTTTTGTATTAACGCGAACGATGAACGAGCCGGATAAGCGGCCGTGTGTACGGAAGGAGGGGATCGATCGTGTGCGGGGTGCAACAACCCTCCGCTCGCGCCTGAACCCCCCTTCACCCTTCGTACGATTAACAACTTCGACGAGCAAAGAGCTAAGGTTACGGTCGCAACCTCTTTTCGTACCAGCTTTCTGTTTATTTTTCGTTACGCTAAAGCTCTTCATTACGAGAGCGTTGAATGTTTACACGAGAAGAAAATTTATTATTTTTGTTTGACGTTAATTTGTCTAAAGAATCAAATTAAATTAGATTTTATTAAATTATAGTTTGAATATATATATATGTTTGTCGTTATATCGATGTTGCTGGTACGAGAGTAGCAAAAGTTGTAAAGTATTTTATTTTGTTATACCGTAGAAGCGAGTTGTTAAAAAATTGATACGATTTTAATTTTGTTGCCAGATTTAATTCTATTTGTATCATTAAGGAATATTTTATCATAGAAAACTACAAGAGTTAATAGGTGTTGGAGGGAAAGCGATACTTAATAAGTAATAAATTTAAATTAATGGAAATTAAACTGATACTGATACTCACAATTGCGAGCATTTGTAATACATGAATGCAGATATAGGGGTTCGAAGTTAGGGTGACCAAAGATACCCCAGATGTATGTAAGTACACTATTGTGGAATTATATACTATTACTTAAATCATTTATACAAAATACTTTCGTCGTGATATAGCATTTAGATTTCAATCACATACGCACGAAATCATTATTTTCAAATACTTTTCCTTTCTTACGTGTTTTTGAATTAATAAGTTTCAAGTAACAAATTATTTCAAGTAACAAAATGACGATTTTTAATTTCATACATAATCGATATAAATCATTTCTAATCCAGTCAGTTTCCAAAACATTGTTTACCTCATTAAACAACTCATCTAATCTCGCGATATCAACGTCATTTAATAAAGTGAATAAGTTCAATCGATCGTGCATTTTTGCGTGATCGAACAGACGCAGGG
>JAIFRP010000026.1:7222293-7233277 GCA_032403825.1 Odynerus spinipes
AGAGAGAGAGAGAGAGAGAGAGAGTGAGTTTGTGAAATGAGAAAGACAGAGATAGAGAAAAGGGATTACGATCGATTTACGTCGAAATCGCTTCGACCGTCGTACCATAAACGATACCCTATGCAAAGCCTCCTCTCGATTCTTCCTGTATCTTCATCTTCTTTCTATCTCTCTCCTACCACCCTCCTCTCTCTCTCTCTCTTTCTTTTTGCTCTCTTTCTTTTTCCACTTTACTCGCTTCCTTCGCACGTACGCTCTCGCGACCATATCTCTTGGCCTTTAATTACATCGTTTACACAGCATCTCCCACCACTTCTCTCTCTCTCTCTCTCTCTCTCTCTCTCTCTTTTTACTCTCCTTCCAAACGGTAGCTCCTCGTGTTTAACTTTTTTTCGCCGTGCTACCACCCCAGACAAATAAATTTCTACATTGACTCGGCTCTAGACGCGTATATTCGCGGGCCCGCTTTTAAAGACCGTTATTCCGGACCGCGGAGATAAATGTTCCGCCGCGACTATGTGCCGCGGCATGGCTACGGGTTTATAGGTATTACTTCGAAATTCGCACAGCCACGGAAAGCACCAGCTAGACGACGACGACGGTGAATGTTTTTCATAGTCGTTCGGGGTTTTATTTCGAGAAGAGAGAGAGAGAGAGAGAGAGAGAGGAGGGATAACGAGATCACGTCGCGCACGTTCGGATTACTAGCAGAGGTGTGATAACGTGGTGGAAGTTATTCCGTGATCGGGTTGGTTTCTATGATCGAATTTGGGAGTGATCGATTTTGGAAAGGTACATTGAAATTATGGGGATCGAAGGGTCGTCTCAAAGGGTGGATCCGTTTCTTGGGGAAGAATTCGGGCTTTTGGGATATTATTTTATGATTTGCATTTGTTTGCTTGGGGGAGGGACGAAGATGTGGTCTATTCAACTGCAATTTCTAGATCGTGATCTATCTAGATCATTTATCTATGTTTTATTATATATTTACATATCAAGTAATATTTTGGGAGGAAAGGAGCAAAACGAAGCTTCGATCAGTCCGGTTCGTTTTTGCCCAATAGGAGGAAGCATAAACCCAGAGATCGTAGGAATAATCATTGATCGACAATACATACATACCTATTCCTACCTACACCTACCTATGCTTTAATGCCTGGTGCATTTGGATGATTGCAGTACTACGAGACGAGTTTCGGGCGGAACCGCAGAACACGAGGGTTGCTGCTGGAGAAAACGCCCTGCTAGAATGCGGACCGCCCAGAGGTCATCCGGAACCTACCCTCCATTGGAAGCGGAACGGTCACGTTATAGACTTGAAGAGCAACAACCGGTGAGTACCACCAGATCATCCATTCTCTCTAGTTCTATCCACTCTATGTATGTACGTCCAGACACTCGTGCTGTCTATTCTCTATGTGCTCATCGATAGCCGGACGAGGAATGGTCGTACATCTTGGAAATTAATATCGCCCCTATCGATTAGTAAATGCCTCTCGATTGGGTGCACAGGGTTGAAATACTAATTGCCGTAAAATATTTCGAGTGGGCGACTGATTGGATTCAAACGGTAACATTTATTTTATAGCTTAAGATATTTTCGTTAGAGAGGGGGTATACTTTCAAGAGATCGCGATTATAGAGGCCAGCGGGTGGAAGGATTGATAAAAGATTACAAATACCTTGAATCGCTGTAGAGATTGGCGAAGTTACTTGGAATTGTGGTGTTAACACAGTTCGAGGATTAGGAGCAAGAAATGTTTGAAATTCCAGTGTTCTGTTTGAACAGAAGCTGTTTAAACACTTTGAGAATGATCAGGTATCACTCGAATGTGTATTATTCTAAATTTTTACGTTTCTTTTACATAATTTAATTTAACAGGATTTCACTATAACGCAGTATACATTTTTGTGTTCCAATAAATCAATTCCCATTACTCCTTAAAGTGAAGTACCGGAAAAAGACCAACCCCCTAAAATTCTCCATTAAATTCACAGTGGATACACGCTTTAGGAACGTTAGCTACCCCGTGGAAAATCAATAGGGTATTCTCCAAAGAGTGTGTTCCTCCAGGCTTTCCGATAGAAACAAACGGACATATCGAACGGACGATAATTTAGGCTTGGCGTAGTACGAATTAAATCCGGTTACGTTTAGCACGCACGCTTCTGACGTGCACGCAGAGCGCGGGGCCAGCAGCAGCACCAGCAGCAAATGCGCGCGAGCGCGCGCGCGCGCTTAATGCCCGTTCGAAGAGCACGGAGGAAACACGATCTCTCGTCGACAGCGAAATTAACGGGCGCTATAAATTAAAGGGTGTAATCGAGGAGCGATTGATTTAATGCTGCCTCGTCTGGTCTCTCTCTCTCTCTCTCTCTCTCTCTGTCTCTGTTCCTCTCTCTCTCTCTCTCTCTCTCTGTATGTGTCTCTTTCTCTGTCTCTCTCTCTCTCTCTCTCTCTCTCATAGCTTCGGAACCCCCTCCCAGCTCGTTAATTAGTAGTCCGTCCAACGGTGACATTCTACGTGCGTGGTGTTGTCCCCTCTCTTTCACATCACTCACGAAAACAGAATAATTTTGGTACTTTACCTTCAACGTTCTTTCCGATCGAATCTTTTTTCCGACCACAGACGACCCTCGTATAACGCGACATTGTCATGACATGGTTTCATTCTAATAGGGCATCCCCACGAGATAGTTTCACTCTAACCATACTTTTCATATAATAATAATTTGGATCATAAAATAGTTTCTGATACATTTTGAATTGACCTCGCGATCTTTTTCTCTAACCATTCTGTTTTCTATGTTTTCAGAACAACTCTGGTGGACGGTGGGAACTTGTTGATATCCCACGTGAGGCAAACGGATCAGGGAAAGTATCAGTGCGTTGCTGAAAACATGGTCGGTGTTAAGGAATCAGCGATCGCCACGCTCACCGTACATGGTATGATAAAAATTCATCCTAGATTTCCTGTTTGTTTGGTAGAAAAGCGTGAAAAATCTGATAGGTTTGATAATTCGTTACGGGAGCGATCGGGAGTTTGGAAAATTTCGATTGCGGAGAAATTGTTTGCTGAGGAAACAACCGGGGTTGCTGTTTTATGTTTATTTTGTTCCGAACGAGTTTCACTACCGAAGAGAATGAGGTGTACGTTTAAAGATTTTTCGACAAATCTAACAGATTTCATATCGTTAATTAGCAGGAATTCGTGACTTTAAAAAAATTGGATAATATTCGTGTATTTCCTTTAAATTCCTGATCATATTTATATGCAATTAATAACATGATTTTGAGCATGCGCCTAGTCAAGAGACTAGAACCATGTAAACCGTCTGATCCCTCCCACTCCATGTCCTCCCATTTACCAAAAGTCCGAGTCAGGCCCGTCTCATCGAGTTCTCTGGCGTGTTCTTTCAGTGAAACCCTACTTTACGGCCATGCCGAGCAACCAAACTATCCTGACCGATCAAACCGCGGAATTCGCGTGTCGAGTGGGTGGTGATCCACCACCGGAGATCTTATGGCGTCGTAACGACGGGAAGATGCCGATTGGCCGAGCACACATTTTGGACGACAAAAGTTTGCGCATCGAGAGGGTAACACCCGAAGACCAGGGAACGTACATATGCGACGCAGAAAATGGCGTCGGCGCTATTTCGGCAAGCGCGGTACTCACCGTTCATTGTGAGTATATAAATAGGGAAGGAGAAAGAGAGAGAATCGATTGGTACCTACTCGCTTGACTCATTGTCTCGGAAATAGTTCACGCAACGACGACTACGACTATGACGACGTCGACTACGACGACGACGACGACTAGGACGCGTTCGTTCGCATAATCGAGTCAGGCATTTTCATTTTTAATCGCTTCGCCAACGAGTCATTAGCGTCTACCAGAGATACTAAAAATAAATGAACGCGTTTACAACGCGTCGAAACCGGTATTACGCCGGGTGAGCTATTGTAAATTTATTACTTCTTTCCCCTTAATGTATTCCCACAACCGGTCGAAGAATACGAAGGCTCCGGACTATTTCTACCGATTTGAATTTTCCCCTGATAATGTCATTTCCACGTAACGTGATAAATCTTTAGTGAGGTATTAGATGTGGTAGAACCATTTGTAAACCATTTCGCAATTGTTTGCCACACGCCGCTAAAGATACCGAAAGAATTTCTCATTCGAGGATTGATCCTAACGGCTTTGAAATACGTGGTTGAATTTAAAGAAAATTATAAATTAAATATACCACCAATACCGGACGTATTTATAATAATACTAATATAATCATTTATAGAGACAAAGGAAGGAATAATTTGTACAGATTACTGATCTTAAAATATTTTCTACAAAAGCAGAAATTTGAAGTAAAAGTTAAATTTGTGTTTCGCCAACAGCGAGGCCGGTATTCGTAAACTTCCCAAAGGACGAAGCGACGAGCACCGGATCGGATGTAACCTTTTCATGCTCCGCCCGTGGTTCTCCGAAGCCCTCGATATTTTGGACCCGCGAGGGCTCTCAGGAGCTGATGTTTCCGGGAAACACTTATCAGGGACGATACACGGTCACTCAGGACGGAAGTTTGCGCATAAAAGGTGTGATAAGGAAGGACGAGGGCCATTATGTTTGCAGTGCCATCAGCCAAGCTGGTGCAAGTACCGCGACGGTCTTTCTTCAGGTAAGCCTGCACGCGACAGCTGAAGTAACAATAACGCAAGGTGTACGCGGTTTAACAAGACCACATCCCATAAAACTAAAAGACAAAGACTTTATAGCACCTGTTCAAGTAACTGGTCTATCGGGAAGCTGCTAAATGACCTAACGTTTCCTGTATTTTTTAAAAAAAAGGTCATGTCAGCCGAAGACATACCACCGCCGATAATCGAGCTGGGCCCAGCGAATCAAACCCTTCCCGTTAAAAGTGTCGCCACTCTACCCTGTCGTGCCGTTGGTACACCAACACCGAAAGTACACTG
Source organism: Odynerus spinipes (assembly GCA_032403825.1). Classification (NCBI taxonomy): domain Eukaryota; kingdom Metazoa; phylum Arthropoda; class Insecta; order Hymenoptera; family Vespidae; genus Odynerus; species Odynerus spinipes. The sequence continues at coordinate 7,227,275 of JAIFRP010000026.1, forward strand.
GCACAAGGATGGCGTCCTCATCCAACTAGGAAATCGTATCACGATGGCCAATAATGGAACTCTCTTCATCGACGATCTCCAAATGAGTGACTCGGGTTTATATACCTGTATCGCAAGCTCGGAGTCCGGTAACACGTCTTGGTCAGCCACATTGACAGTCAGCACGACGACGACCTTTCACAGAACTCCGGAAATATCGGCACTGCCGCAAAGCCCGAGTAAACCCAGAATCATAAACGCCACCAGCAACTCGGTCACTCTGACGTGGAGTCCTGGTAACGAGGGACAGAGCAAGATCATTGGTTATAACATCGAATACTTTAGTAGCAATCTCAATACCGGTTGGGTCGTCGCGGCTACCGGTGTCACCGACGATACCTACACCGTAAGTATACTACTTTAATATTATACAATAACTACAGTATACGTATATGTATGTATACGTATGCAAGGTGTTAAGTAAAGGGTTCAGGAGTTGGTTTAGTATTCGGTAAACTGAATAAATAATGTTTAATTAACGCAGCACGCATTTCGGTGAGAAAACTCCGATGAGAATATTCGAATTTTTATTATTTATAAATATATGGAAAGAAAAGTTTGCAATGGAACGAACCGGACAGAAATATTCTGTAAATTTACCTCTATGCATTTATGCTTCCATAAATTTGTAAGTAATAAAGATATTTAAGTATTCCTGTTAACACGATTCGCTCTGTAAACACCTAATAAATTCCACTTAAATACGACACGCGTAGACGAGAACAGATTCCGCATAAAATTGCTATACCGCCAACAACGAGTCAGAGTTGAGAACATACGAAATACTAGTTATGCGATATAAGTAGCGCGATAACGATGTACGATAATAAAAATCGATGTTTCCTGTTACACCAGGTGACGGATTTAAAGCCCGACACCAACTACGTGTTCCTCGTCCGTGCCGAGAATAGCCACGGCTTGTCGCTTCCTGGACCGCTGTCCGACGTAGCTCACACAAGCAGCCTCGATCAACGCGCGGTACCACAGATAGAATTGATTCGTGCTAGAGATCGGCTCAACAGCGAGATTCTACACTTGAAGAAGGTCGAGCCGTTGAGCAGCACCAGCGTTAAAATTATGTGGGACGTAAGTTTCGAGATCAAAAGCACTCTAGCTTGGACAGTGACAAACGCAGATCCCCTTCGTCCGGTTGAAACTGATCCTCGAAAGTGTTTTTTTCTTTATGTTTTAGATTCTCGGTGCAGCAGATTTAGTCGAGGGTCTTTATATACGATATCGCGAGCTCTCCGAGAAGCCGGAATATCGTATGGTGACTGTACTCAACGCCGGGGCAACCAGCTACGTTCTGACTAATTTGAAGAAGTACACGCGTTACGAGTTCTTCCTGGTGCCATTTTACAAAACGATCGAAGGGAGACCAAGCAACGTGAAGCTAGCTACCACGTTGGAGGATGTACCCTCTAGTCCGCCAGAAAATGTTAGCGTTGGTATGATCAACATGACTTCGGCATTCGTGGAATGGTCACCGCCGCCAAAGAGCGCGCAGAATGGACAATTGATAGGATACAGGGTAAATGATCTCTCTACACATTTTTATTTTATTCTTTAGACTTCGTATATTTAATTTTATAACGTTTCGTTACAGATTCAAATTAAAAGCAACAGCAGCAATAAGATCCTAGGGCAAATGTCACTGAACGCTTCCACCACGTCAGTCGTGATCAATAGTCTTGCAACGGGTGGTCTTTACACGGCACGAGTAGCTGGATTAACGCGAGTAGGATTAGGACCTTTCTCGAATCCAACTCTCCTAAACATGGATCCAGGACAATTAACGCAACTTCCACCTAGAACCGACCCGAGCCACGGTAGCGTTTCCATCGTCCGAGAAACTTGGTTCCTGATACTCGTAATCACGATGGTCTTCACGGTAGTGGCTGCTCTCTTGGGTGCACTTTACGTAAGACGCAGACAGGCGATGAGCAAACAGTTAGGTCATTTGAACGTTCCGGTAAGCACGGCGAACGACATATGCCAGCTGAATAAGGACACTCTATGGTTGGAACGTGGCTGGAGACCGTCGAACACTCTTCAGGGCCCTACCGACAAGGAATGCGAGACGAAGTTGTTAAATAATCAGCAGATGCTCGCACCGGGGATCGTCAGTATGGCTGGCTCGGAATACGCCGAGGTAAACTTGACAACGTTTTACAATTCTCGAAAGCAGTTGCAAGCACCCCCAGAACCGTATGCCACGACAACGTTATGCGTTGGCAGCCGAAGTCCAGACTCGATGGAGACGAGTGGGCAAAAGTCGAATTCGAGCGATTCCTGCATGAAACCTGACTATTCCAGCTTGGATTCGAATCAAGAACACAACAAATCAACGATGTCACCTAGCAGCGATAACACCAGTAGCGTGTACACCGACGAGAATGCGGATATACAAAGAAGACCGCAGTATAGGATACCCATGTCGAATGATCCGCAGAACACCGTGAGCACGAGTGGTACGACCATGCCTAACTGGTGCGACATGTTGCCACCTCCGCCAGAACACCCACCACCTTCTGGAACGTTGTTATCCGGAAGAATACAACAGCAACAGCAGCAGCAGCAGCAACAGCAATTGCAACAGCAACAACAACAACATCATCAGCAAGTTTCGTTCAGTCCCCATTTAGGAAAAAGGAATATTCAGAACGACCTGGACGGTTCCGGATCGTGTAATTCCCAGAGCCCACCAACACCACCGATCAGAGCAGGCAACAGCTTCAGTTCCTCACCGACACCGTGGACCGGACAACCTCCACACGATATGGTTGCCCACGCGAACATGCAACAAAGTGGAAGATATACTACCCTTCCACCGCAAACCAATCCACCGCCAGTTCCCTGTTTTCCTCAAGGCTTCAACCACTACGACTACAAGAATCAAGAAAACGAGTACGAAAGTGGCTCCGTGATTTACGGCCATCACAACGGTCTCCCGGACAACTATAGGAATCACGACAACGCGTTCAGTCGCATCAACCACGCGAATCCTCACATAGACCATTCGGTTGCCATGAGCGACGACATTTACAGACGCAACGACGCGATATTCCGCGGTGAAGATCTCTATCAGCAGGACAACGAGGAGTGGGATAGAAAATCCTGTGACTCGAACACCCACTCGGACATGTGTTGCTCTTGCTCCGAGTCGAGCTGTCTTTACGCCGATACGGTCGACTATAACAATCAATTTGCCCAATCCGGATGCGTTCACGGTAGAACCGATACGAGAAGCAGGGACGGCAAGAGCCCACGCAGGAGGACCAACAGAGCTTCCTCGCCTGCGTATAGCAGCGACAGCAACTACTCTTGCATTCCGCAGAGACAATGTGGAAGCATCGGTTCGCAGGATAGAACGAGGCATAATCGTTGTAAAGGTAAACTAAATCGACGTACTTCCTAAACGAAATTTTTCAATCGTAGCTCCGTAGTGTAAACTTTCTAGTCTGACGAAGCTTCACTCGTTCAATGAAGCTCGATCAATTGTCCGCGGCGTTTCTTTTCCCAAGACAACTCCACGACTCTTTATTTACACGGAAATACGAAAGATGAGACAATAGGGCCATTCAGGAAGTCGAGTATTCAGTGAACGCCACGTGTAATTGGTAATAATTGGTAATTGGTAGTTTAATTGGTAATTGGTGTAATTTTACTTGAAGATTCGCCCTACCGACGTTCGATTGGTCGGTTGGCAATCTTCAAGTGCAGGGTGATACCAAACGTCCTGAATACGAAATAAAGCTTTCGCCGGCTTGAGTTTGCTATAAATAAAGACGATAGTATTCAACTACGGTAATGCATAAAAATTAATCGTGATAAAGTACAATAAAATTAAGCAATTGGTAAAACATTATAGTCTCATGATCGCTAATGAATTAATTTACTAACGTTTTTAACAGGCATAAAATTAATAAAATCATAATTTATTTATTCTTGCAGACAAAGTGCCTAGCTTCGGCAGGACAGGTAGTTACCCCCAGCACAGTTCATCGGCATCGAACACGATGAGCAGCTCCGGAAGTCAAAGATACAACAAACTCAACAGTCTCCTCGCGAGTGCTAACAATCCGACGGTAGTTTCGGAATCTAGTCGCACGAGCGATCATCGCGACAGCTAAGTCCGAATGATAAACGGGAAGAAGCTATCAAGGCCTGCTTTCCGTGTTCACAACGAATGGTTCCGAATGCGAAAGGAGAACCCTCTTTCGTTTCGTCGACAATCGACGAGAAGACAGCTCCCGCATCATTGTTTCACGATTTTTGACGAAGAAGCTTTCACGAAAAACCAAGAGACGCGTTATGGCGCGCGTTTCGAATAACGAGACCCGGTGAAAACGAAGTTTCTTTGAAAAAAAAGAGAAGGAAGATACAGGAAACGATTTTACCGACGGAGCGTTTCTTCCGTGTCGGTACGACGAATAATAAAAAGTAAAGTAAAAAAGAAAGAATCGAAGAAGTAATCGAACGGCGCGATATTATAATTTCTATCGCGTCGGAAGGAGGGAGGAGAAGGAGGAGGGCTTTCAAATCTAAATTACTCTTGTACAAAGTCCAAGAATTTATGGCTTTTCTCTTCGAAGCGAGAGAAAGAGAGATAGAAGGATAGAGAAGGGCCGCCATGACGGATCGATGACGATATAATAATGCATTTATTATTAAGTATCCTAATTCGTTTGTCGTGTATTTTAAGGAAATTTCATTAGACGTCTTTCCGCGGAAAGATTCGCAAAGAAGACTGCGTGTAAAGGAAGCGAAAGAAAAAAAGAGAGAGAGAGAGGGAAAGAGAAAACGGAAGAGGATAAAGACAAAAGACAAAAAATGGTGGAAGCGAGGCCAACTTTCGAGCAATATATAAATAGTAAAGTTTTTCTCGATACGGGCGCTATTTACCGGCCGGGAACGTGAGAGTAATCAATGATCGGCCCGCACTCGAGTTTTCGATATAGCACGTATTACCGGTAAGCGGCTCGCGAAACGGCTCATTTGAGTTTTCGCCAGTTCTCTCGAGAATACCGCTGAAGAAACTTCTCGAGAGTTTGAACGCGCTCGCCGCACGCTCTTGAACATAAAACGCTTTCGAGTTCGAAAAGTATTCCGTGGAAAATCCAATGAACCCGGTCTTCGTGTGTGTTGCCGCGTCAATTTCGTTCTCCAAGATGGCCGACCTCGAGTACCGCGAAATTCGAATACTCGCGCGAAAACGCGTTTCCCTGGCCGAATGGGAGTGGTATTAGGATTATTATTATCATTATTCTTATTATCATTATCATTATCATCATTATTATTATTATTAAATGATTAGTACGATTATTATCATTATCGTGAGAGAGAGAAAGAGAGAGAGAGAGTCACGTAAGAGAAAATGTTCCAAGCGCGTCTTACGTTCTCGCACAATGTTCTCGCACGGAGAGAGATCCTTTTTTGAGATAGATGATCGATAAAAAGAAAAGAGAAGAAGGAAGAACAGGAAAAAATGGTAAGACGTGGCGCTTATTTTCGAGAGAGCTTGTACATTCTTGCCACGACGACAAATAACGAATATTATTTTGGATATGATGTTCCTAAGGTCATAAGGGATAAAAGAAGAAAAAGAAAAAGAGAGAGAGAGAGAGAGAAAGTGGAAGAAGATAAAGAACACGTAACTCAAAAACAATGTTAATCTTATTAAGGTGCGACATTATATTTCCGACGTATAATATATATATATTATACATATAATTCTTCCAGGAGGGCGCTCACATAAACACGAATACACGTAAACGCGCACGTACATACACACGCGCATATATACTATACATAGACGCGTGCGTTCACGTATATACATATATACACGTATGTAAAACACAAAAACGGACTGTTTTAAAGCAGGAAGTAAGATGGGAGTGAAAAACGATGATATTTGTTAGTAACGACGTAGCACGGAACGAAAAACATGACGGACGGACGGAC
>JAIFRP010000026.1:7236305-7246502 GCA_032403825.1 Odynerus spinipes
AAAAAAAAAAAAAAAAAAAAAACAAGTAATAGATACGTCCAGCAAAACTTCGGAGCCGTTGCAAAACGTTCTTGTAACTTTGTGACCGTACGTACAATAATGCAATCCTCGCTTTTTTTATTTTTTATTTAATTCGTACCTTTTTCTACATTTTTTAAATTATTTTTTCCCTCAAAGTCATCGTTCCCGAAATTCGTATCGAGGTTTTAAAGTTTCTAAGAACTTCTGTAACGCGGGGAAATGGGATTATAAATAACGTAAGATTTAAAAAAAAACATTAATGACGTAGTACAGTAGAGGAAGAATTAAATTTAAAAAAAAAACTAATTCATATCATTAATATCGTAGAAGCGGAAGGGAGAGTCTTCGTTCGTTGAATTTTTTCGAGAACTGCCATATAGGGGAGGAAAAAAACTGCAACGCTGTCATATAAAACTTATGTTCGTTTATTGATTGCGTTTTTTGCGATAGACCGACGAATGTAAATAAAGAGCTGATCTATAAAGTAGAATATCCTCGTTGTAGCAGACTACGAAAAGATGAAAGAAGAAAATTTCGCGCACGATGAACCTACGATAAGCCTAATCGCGAATGAATTTGAACGTATGTTGGATTTAATTATTAATGCTTGAAATTTTGCAAAATTGAAACGAGGAGTAATATGAAAAAAGAAAAAACGAAAGACATAACATTTGTCTTAATTTTACATTAACATACGTTTTAATTCATCGCTGGTACACGATCGAGGCTTCGTACGAAAAGCGCATGGCGATTTATTTAAAAAGAAAAAAACTAATAATAATAATAATAATAATAATAATAATAATAATAATAATAATGTGCGTTCTCTCTCTTGTAACTTTTCCTTTGTAAATACAAGATCGTCGGGAAGGAGGAAAAGCGAAGCTCGAAGTTTCTAATTAATCTGCGACGACAGCTATATATTTATTATCGAGATGCCGCGATTAACATTCGTTAATTTCACGAGAGACTGAACGAAAGAAACAAATCGTGTGTTTCGACGAAGAAGTTGAGAGCGAAAAAAGACTAGGCGACTTTGCGTATAATAAAAAACGTATGAAACGAACGATCGTCGTAATTTTTCGGAACAATCGCTGTTAAGTGACGTCACGTGAACACACACACAAATGATATACGTATATCGTTTTATAACATACCGATGATACGAAATAAAAAGTAAAATTAAAGATTATTTGTTGTTTGGCGGACTTTTAATTCTTATTCTCTCACTTCATTCGACGCACTTGATCCAAGGCAAGAATTCATTTTTTTTATTATTATTATTTACGTGTTTGTGGATTATTTTTACAATATGGAACATGACTGAATTTTCCTAGACCATTTATTTAATTATTATCGCGTCTTAGCCAATATCCTTGTATGTTGCAATGATTCTGCATGAGTATACGATACGTCTGGACAACGCACAAGGAATACAAGCGTGATATATATATATATATCATTATTTAGATTGCATTCAAGTTACGATATGTCTGTGACATAATACTCGATTGACAAGAAGCACAATCATCGGAATTATCGATATCAACTCGTTATCTTCTTCGAGTACTACCACTCGAGTGGAATGTAATATATTGGTCTATCCTTAGAATTGCATTACTTATCGTGATACAATCTGCAGAATGGGTATTTATTTCTGACGAATTAATTACGTTGTCTTAGATCGAAGTCAAGGAACTGTTGTAATAAAGAACTTAACCCTGTACTTAAACACGTAGTAACAGTCGCTATGAGAATGGAAAACTTAATTTACTAGCCTACTTACAACGTAAAAGTGTTTATATAATACAAAGTATATAAAAATAATTGTATTCGCATAGAACGATTATACGTACAAGTATTTGTATACTTACATTTATTTTTATATTTAAATATGTCTTGTTAAATATAAACTGCCACCATTCTTAATGATTTTTCTTTTGATAGAGAGAAATTTGCATAACGGATAAAGATAAACAAACTCTATGGCACACCTTTGTGTAATCAACCGCATCCGCTCTTTTTACAACAACTGTGCTTGGGTGGCCTATAGCCTCGAGAACTGTCTCCCATTAATGGCTTATACTCTGTAAAGATGTATATAAGGAATTTGCACATAGGCCTAGTAAATATATGAAGTACCTAAATACTTACCTGGTTTTAGTGATTTTGACTTTGATTCTCCCGAAGTGGAGGCTTCGCCGCATCTTTGACCACCTAGCAAGTTACTAACTTCCTCCTGTTTCTTTTGCTTCCTCTAATGTAGAAATAAAATGAAATATCGTTAATTCGATTGCGCAACTAACATTACAACATAAATTACGATTAACATTTATATTTTTATCCCAAAAATTCAACTTACTTCCTCTTCTTTTTGTTTCGCTGCTATAGCAGCTTTCTGATATTCCTCCTGCATTTTTTGTCTAGCAGCTTCGAGCCCTGATAACCTTTGTTGTAGAAGATCGGGATCTAGAAAAACAGGAGATACGGTTAAATTAGAAATTTAAAATAAAAGTAAAATTTGACATTTCGTTAGACTTTTTATAAAAACATACTCTTATGATATTTTGCAGCATATTCCTCTTCGTCTCTCTTCATCTTCCATTTTGTATATTTGTCTTGAATATATGGGTAAGTGTACCAAGCGATACCTAATAAAGCAATGACATACCATCCGATGGATGCTACGTAAGCCCAAGCTGAAAAGAAATTTTGTATATTCATTTTTCATCAAAATAACAAACCTTTTTCTTTTTTCATTTTTACTTTTTTATTAAAGAATAACATATACATATATTTTAAAAAATGACGTAAAAACAAATGAGAGGTAGTAAAAATGATGAGATACAAAAACACGCAGACGACTATTTTTATCTCATTGTATAATATTATTATTATTATTATTATTATTATTATTATTATTATTATTATTATTATTATTTGACATACATATAATCATACGTACCCATTTGGAAATAAGAAGGTCTTTGCAACATTTTTCCTTTATGATAATCCAAATGAACTGTAAACGTCGACTTTCACCACCCACGCTTCTATGACTGGCTCTTTTGAACGTACAATCGAAAGATCAACCTTTTCGATAATCAGTCGAAATCTTAAAAAGGTAAAGTAACGTTGTACTATTCAATACGAAGTCAACGTCGACTATGGCTAAATCTTTTAGGAATTTCGTAAAATCACGATTTTTCGAGGTCGATAACAATATCCTGTCACTAGAAAGTTCCAAGGAACATACATCGTACATTGATACCAATTATTGAATTCATATGGATCGTGATGGATTCATAACCAAAGTAAATAAATCACGGTTTTATTATATGAAAAATATAATGATTTATGAAGTATTTTATAAATAATAAATAATTAAACGGAATATAATAATTACAAAAATAATCACGTCTATTGATGTTTTATCATTCATGAATCTTTTTGAATAATAGCACCCATCTTGTATCTATCGGGTACGGTCCTGAGCATACATTTAGTACCATAGTTTCTCTTCTAGATGGCAATGCTATCGAATGTTCAGGGCCGTAGCTATAAAAGTACAAAAAGGACCTATTTTTATTTCGTTATTTTGTTAAATATTTTTTGAAATTATTACATAAAGACGATCTTAGTTTATAGCATAAATGATATTACGAGCGCATAATTGTAATAAGAAAGATTATACGTGAAAAATTTAGAATAATATATATCCGTGTAATATATCGCGAATGTCGCTTTGTTAGTACGTCCCAATACATTGATGGATGTAAGCACTTACGGTGAATAGATTTGTACATGAACTTAATATATTTTGACGTATTAATGTACAGCCTTTTATATTTCGGCAATATTTCGGCTCGAGAGTGACACATAAACGCGAAAGATAAGCTTTTGTATACAATAACGCATACATATGCGCAAGCGCGCCATTCGGAAGAGACGTATATGAATATATACGTTGAATATTTCTATCCTAACCTAATTTTGCAGATACGCACTAGGTCATGTATACAAACAAAATGTTAAATGTTTGTGCCTACTGGAAAGCGTTGGCTTAAAATCCCCTGAAAAGAGTGGACAAAAATTTGCGACTTGTTATAACATAAAGAAAAATATGTGTGACCTGATATGAGAATTAAGTGATGTCTGTGTAAAGAAAATTTGTAGCATATTGTATAATAATTTGAATTTTATTAAAGGTAAGTGAATATCATTCATACATCGGTTTTATAAGATCAAATTTATCATATTGTCGGTAAATAGAGTTTCGTAAAATATGTTTCAATTATGTTATAGTATGTTCTTATATGGTAAACAAAGGGATACTGTCATCTAGTTGTAATTATGTTGTCAATATAACAAGTTCTGAATATGTCCTAAAGTCGCCATTTAAAAAAAAAGTATTATTTAATATTCTTTTTACAGATATAATTAGTCCTTTATGTATTTCAGATAACTTCTACAACAGATTATGGAAGTAGAACACACGAGAAATTGAACAGTGATATTTATACTGATACATTCTGATATTTAAGATATATGTAATATTTGATACCAATGGATACTTACGAATATGATGTAATTATACGCCATCCAAGATGTATAATTCACTTGGATGTTGATTGTTTCTATGCGCAAGTTGAAATGCTAAGACATCCAGAATATGAAGGAAAACCATTAGGCGTTCAACAAAAAAATATGGTTGTTACAAGTAATTATATAGCTCGAGGATATGGAATCAAAAAATGTATGGCAGTTCCAGAAGCTTTACGTTTATGTCCTGACTTGGCCTTAGTAAATGGCGAAGATCTGACAATTTATCGTCAATATTCTGCAAAAGTAATGGATATTTTACATCAGTTCACTCCATTAGTTGAAAGGTTAGGCTTGGATGACAATTTTTTGGATGTAACATCGATAGTGCAAAAATATATTATATCTAACAATGAATCAAGTGAAAATATAAATGATTCAAGTGAGGATGATTCAAAACAAATAGTTGGTAATGTTTTTGGGGTAACAGACGAAGAATGTCCTTGTGGTTGTCACATACGATTAGCCATTGCCTCCAGAATTGCATCAGAAATAAGAAATCGAGTTCAAAAGGAATTAAATATTACGTGCAGTGCTGGTATTGCACACAATAAACTGCTAGCAAAGCTAGCAGGAGCTTATCATAAACCTAATCAACAAACACTAGTATTTCCTTGTAGCGCATCAATGTTACTTTCCACTGTAGGTACTGCATCTAAAATACCTGGAGTAGGACAAAAAACTACAGAATTATTAATATCAAAAAATATAAAAACTATCGAAGACCTGCGTAAGATACCGCTTCAGGATTTGGAACAAAAAATTGGTATTGATTTGGCTAGAAAGTTAAAAGATAATGCAGAAGGTATAGATGAAAGCGCCGTAAAACCATCTGCGAAAAAGCAATCTATAGGTATAGAAGATGGTTTTAAAAGTGTTTCTTTAGTGGGTGAAGTGGAATCACGGCTCAGTGCATTGTTACGAAGACTAACTGAGTTAGCTACGGAAGATGGTAGAATTCCAATTGCCATGAGAATAACAGTAAGAAAGCACGATTTCAATAAGCCAACTTCGGGTAAAAGAGAAACTAGACAATGTGCGCTACCAAAACATTTACTCCCTTCCACTAGATCTGGTGTTTATGATCACGCTAAAATGTTAATGCTAGCTATGAAGCTATTTCATCGTGCTGTTGATATTTCTAAGCCATTTCATTTGACTCTTTTGGGAGTAGCTTTTACTAAGTTTGAAGAAAGATCTTATGGTCGAAGTAGTATTACATCTTTTTTACGAAAACAAGTAGCCGTTCAGTCTGTTTTGGATATAAGCTCTGAAGAAGGTATTTCTGATGTGAGTTTAGGATCACCTATGAGTATAAATCAAGATAGTAATGATAGTTCTGAATATTCCTTGTCTACGGCGAGCTTGACAAACTCTTTATCTGGCATTAATGGATCTCCAATTTCAAAAATGACAATTGGTAGCAATCAATGCTCTGAAGATGACTTAGGAAGCGAGGTAGAACCTCAGTTAAAGAAAACAAAACTAGAAGTATGGTTAAGTGGACGTAGAGAATCCCCCAGCAATGAAATGGCCAGTTTAAGGCTTGGACCTTCTCCGATGCAGATATCACCAAAAATGGATAACACTGTCCTTAAAACCTTACCTATCGATTTACAAAGAGAAGTCAGTCGACCTTGGCCCACGACGAGCAAACCCAAACCAAACAATATACTTAAATATTTTATAGCTAATAAGTGACCGAATTATGTGGCCTATTATATATTAAGGCCATTTTTTACGTATATTCTCATGACTTCAGCATTAGATGGCAGCATCTTGAGGCATATTAGAAACATATTAGTCTCATTTCAATTAAACTGTGTTAAATTATAAAAATAAATACTCTAGAATTGAATTTTCTAAGCCCATGTATTGCATAAAATGACACAAATGTAATGTGTTGCCTTATTTGTACAAATCAAGACTGTTGCATATACTATTGTATAAATCGTAATTCAAAATAATTCGATCACACACTTTTAATAAAATGTAGTAAGAATATTTCGCTTAAAAAATTTTGACGAACACAAGCATTTAATAATATATTACATAAGTACAATGAACAATTATATTTAATATTACTTTTGGATAAAATATTAATAATGGCACATGTATTCTTTCAGAGCAGTTTCATAGAGAAAAGAAAAAAGGCATTATTATATGTTAAGGTGCTGACATTTGACTTTGTATTTTATATGTAATGGATAAATAATTATATGTTTTAAAATTATAAGAAAAAGTTTATATTTTTAGTACTGTTAAAACTACACTGTAATATATACGAATATTACAAAAATCATCATGTGCACATCTTGTTGTCCGTACCATTCGAAACAATTAATGATAAGTGGTTTAGATTCGACGTAAAAGTGATTGCCATTTTTTTTCAATATTTTCAGATCTTATACTGATTTTACGTGAAACGATTTAATAAAATAATATCTATATTTCGGCTCTTAATTAAATTATAATAAAAGTTACAACGTTTGATTACCAGTATAAATTGATAAAAAGTACAAAGGCGATTCTCTTGCATCATCAATAAAGTTTCATACGTCGTAATTACGTATATAATAGAAGCAAAATTAGGTCGACCATTCTGCCACCAGATAGCGCTTGCTACGATCAAAAACAACAAAAATATTGAAAACATTTTCGAATTGTTTGTAAAGTGATTTAATTTCATAAATGAATAGATAGATAGAAACACGTCAAACATAATCGCTTTGTAAAAGAACGGGATATACAAATTATGTAACTTTATGAATTTTTTCCAGTTCTTTTAACCTTCAACAATATTTTGCTAACTTCGTTTCTATTGTCAATAGGAATACACCTGATCATGGCATGTTGTTGAAATGCACTATGTGGCATTTTTTAAAATTTTATTTAAAAAACGATATATTATTTGTCATTTAAATGCATTTTTAGTTTTCTCCTGTTGAAGTGGTAAGTCTCATTTAACGAAGCAGTATTGGTATAGTTTAACGTCGTTTAAATGAAAATACTTTTATTTCATATAAAAATAGGATATTAACAAATTTTGTATTTTTATGGACACTTCTAATAGTAATTTGTTTTATGTACATTTGTTTTTAATATAATTTTATTTTATTTATAGTATAGCATAGACGGTTGCAATAAATTCATCCTATTCTGTATAAGTTGAGACTTTTGTAAGACAAAAAGAAAATTTGGATTTATTATTCACTGAAGAGAAAGTTAATTTCAACTTAACAAATACCAATGTCATCGGAAGATTGGAAGCAGAAAGAAAATTCATGTCACGTGATGCAGGAAAAGATAATACCACAGATTCAAGAAGAAGTATTTCCGTATGTTTCTGAAGAAGTAGAAATTGAAACATCCGAAGATGTTGAAAATAAGGTGCAAAATGAAGAAAACAATATAAGGCCTCTGCAACCATCGGACAGTTATAACGGAGCAGTAAGAGATACTTATACATGGTCTCAAACAATCACTGATATAGATGTACTTGTGAAGCTTCCAAAGTCATCCTTAAAAGCTAAAGATCTTCGAGTAAATATAGAAGCACAAAGGATAAAAATCGACGCAAGAGCGATAGCGATTAAAGAAGCAATAGAGGGCTCTGAAACATGTAGCGCAAGCAACAAAGAACCGGAATGGACTACCATCTTTGAGGGTGAACTAATGTTTAAAACGAAGAAAGATGAGTCTGTATGGAGTTTAGTGCCTGGATATGTCAGTGTGGGTTGAAACAAATTGAGAGGCACTGGATACAATATGGAATATGGATAAGAAATATCTAAGTATCGAGCTAAGCATTGTGTGCTTATCTTCTGTTTATAGATACACCTTGAGAAAGCATCTGAACGATGGTGGGATGCCCTTATTACAGAGGAACCCAAGATTGAGCTGAATAAAATCGATTGTTCAAGAAATCTAGATGAAATGGGTTCTATGGAACAAATGAAGATCCAAGAGTTAATGTGGAATCATCAGCAGAAACTTCTTGGCAAGCCAACGTCAGATCAATTGGTAATTTTGTCTAGAAACAAAAAAGTAATCTTTTTTTGCAAGCTTGATTAATAAATAACTTTCTATTTTTAGAAAATGGAAGAGATTATGAAAAAGGCATGGAACGCCGAAGGGTCGCCTTTTCAGGGTACACCGTACGATCCCTCCATGATAAAATTTAATTGAGTTTTAAAATATGAAATAATTTGAAGCGCACGCTACAAGCTTCAAAATGTTTTATTAATAATTCCAATTTCCTAAGGAATGAACAATATAAATTTAATATATTGTATCAAAACAATACAGGTTTTCAAGACTAAAAGGTTCTCATTAAATACTAATATAAAAGTAACAATTAAAAGCAGTCCTTAAATAATAATAAACCCGCTTACTACACAATACCTGTACAGAATACATCCAGGAAACGACAATAAGGAAACAAATGCGGATCGATCGAACTTACCGCCAAATATTTGCCCCTACGTATATCAAATTTACTCATGGTAAACAACTCTCTCCACCTGTCGTTACGCCACCTATAAGAGAGTCAAGATTCAATTATCATGGTAGGTCCTGTCATGCCCACAGATAAGTCCGGTTTATCACGGAGAGCGTGTTGAGCACCGCTGTTGCGAGTAAAAGAGACAGGTAACATACCTGCCTGCCTGGAGCTACGTTGGTTTCTAGTTGGGGCCCCACTACACACACACTCTCTCTCTCTCTCTCTCTCTTTCTTCTTCACTTCCCTCTCTTTTCTTCTCTTTCTCCTTGGGTCCAAGCTTTTCTCCGAGGTGAGTATCGGGCCGTTAGTCTCGTAGTGTCTCGTAGGAGAGAGCGGTGGTAGTGCGTACCGCGAAGGATCGCGTACGACGGGCAACGACTAATCTCAATCGATCTCGATCAACGAACCCCACAACGTTCTTCGCGTGCGATCCTCGATCACAATCGGTGGTGCGGTATTTTAATATATCGGCAAATATTATCTCGATATAACGAGTCTTCTCTTCTATTCAAGAGAGAAAAGAACCACGAGAAGAGAGCCGTTGCTTCGTGGACCGGATTGGTGAACTCATTCTCTATCTCTCTCTCTCTCTCTCTCTTTCTCTTTCTCGTGGCTACACAGCAGATAGGATTCACGGATGAATCAAAGACCGTTGTCATCATCTTTATATTCTTCGTCTTACTCGTCCTCGCCGCCGTTTATATCTCACGCACCGTAACAGTACACGGTGGTGAAGAGTGCAACTCTACTTGAAGATAAATCATATTTTTCTTGGATACACCATATACCTATAGCATCTTGAATAAAGGATAAAGAAGACATCAGGATGCCCTGTTCCGCAGTAACGTTGTCCCTCGCGACCATAACCGGTATCATTGCCACTGCCCTCTTATCCATCGCCTTCTCCACGGATAATTGGCTCTACACCGAAGTGAAGCGTGCCCAAATTCAGGTTCGTAGGACATCGCCCTTGACTTATAGGAAATTCAACACCTTTTGCAGCCGAGAACGATATTCTCGGCTAGACTATCTGGAATGTCACGGTGGATGGCGTTCTTTTCCTTTTTTTT
>JAIFRP010000026.1:7250285-7264750 GCA_032403825.1 Odynerus spinipes
GGGAGAGGGAGGTTGCTCGAGGATCGCAAGGATGCAGGTGCTCCTTACGTAGCGTGGAATGCACATTGTCGTTTGCGGGAAGGTCGATAAAGGAGAACAGCTGCTTACACCGCGGAACGCATGAATCATGAATATATAAAAGCGATTATTAACAGGCTTGATATTAACTTACTACCTTTAATATACTTTATACCGAGGCGGAATGAAATTCAAGTAGATCGAGCGAAATTCTCGTCGTTTTCACGGGCCGTGTACCGAAATGTAAACCGATATTAGGACAAGGACGACTTCGCGACTTTAAATTGAATATTCATGTCCTTTCGTTGAGATCGTTACACGCATATGTAGCACGTTCTCGATATTACGTAATGTAAAAACGTGTGTCGCGAAGTTTATCGAGTTTCTATGCAATTTTTATTACTCGGATCGGTTAGATCGTATTTGTCCTGCGCGTTTTTCTATTTTCACGCGACGAGCAACCTGTGGTATATATTCATTGTTATTTATCTTGCAAATCATGAATTCTAACTTGTAACTTAAACATCGGTAAATTAATGAACTGTATAATTTATCTGTCTAATCTATAGATTTAAAAAAAATTGTTAAATTAGCGAACTTTAGAGGTTTTTTAAGATCACAGTAGCCCCACGGATCATCGAACCGCTAATTTTGCTTCGTTACAAAAGCAACCATCCGGTTGTTCATCATTGGCCTATACAAGCCCCTATGGCTACCTCTGTTTACAGAAACCGTAGCTCGCGTTCTCACGAGAAGCCGTTCTTCCTCTCCTCGGGTGACATTCCCGCAGAATCGCGCTTTCCTTTCTATCAAATTGCCGAGGATCGACGCTCTGGGCTCCCGTGCCGTGGCGGGATAATGGCGTACATATATACGACAGCGTGAAAGCTGAATGAAGTGAACGTAGATCTTCGGCCGGTGGACTCTTCTCTTTTACTCACCGGCGGCACGTTTTACAAGTGGATTCATTTTTACCGATATAATCGACCGAACCGTTACGATAGTAACGTCATAACGATACATTCGTTTATAATCCTTTTATAAGTCGATTCTTTAAAGATTGGAATCGGATCCGCCATTTTGAAACGAGACTCGGCCATCAAGTTATGTAATATACGCGTATACGTATATTTAACCGCAGTACCATCCGTACACATTTTCCTGAAGAAATCTTCGCGTAGGATGAATTAAACGAAAGGAATGTTGCGCGTACGGCACCGATGCTACCTTCTCGCTCAAGGTCAAAGAGATCTTGCATCGCAAAAACGGCCTCGCGTCGTCGTGTGCCACGCACGACTACCACTCGATAATCCAGGAAAAACGTAGGCCGTGGAATCTCTTCTCTGTCGTCTTATTTAGCAGGCGTGCATCGCATTGTCAAACTGGTATCATCAGGAATAGCGAAATAAGCGGATAGCTGACCTTTAATCGTAGTTTGTACAATACGTCTGGCTAGCCTTGTACTCGTTCGACCGTTAGATACATTAGATACAAAGGACGATGATAGTAGGCGTATGCGATGAGCATTTCGATCGTAATGCATTACGAGAAATTATTGAGTAGGGAATAGGTGATCGATCATGGTTGGGTGATCGATCGTTCGCGAAAAGATTTTATATTGAAATAATGTAAGCATGTTTTATTTTGCAGAGATGCTTAATCGCGTATAATGAGATTAATTGTTTTATTTTATTTTCAGCAATATGCAGCCAAGCACACGGAACAAAGTCATCTGATCGATCAGATGAATTCGAAGTATTATTATTATACGAGAACTCAGGGTCTGTTCAGGATATGTTATCCCAAAGAAAGGCCACCTACAGGTAAGATAATCTCTTTCGTGTTTATACACGCATTAGAAAGTTCATTGTTACTATTATGTATTAATTAACCAGCGGGTAAATGTTTTGTAATATTATAATGCAACTGGGACCTTTCGAGCTTAGCAAATTTCTTTCAATAATTGTTATTTGAAACACTTGCTGTAAAAATAGTGTCATGTGCGTTAGATAATTAACTATCAGATACCATTAGATATTAATTAACAGTCGAGTAAATATTTTTTAATATTACAATGCAACTGGAAACTTTCAGGTTTAAAGAATACGTTTAAATGATTATCGTTCGAAGAATTTACTATAAAAAGTGCCATAAGACTTTTCCCGTCTACAAAAAAAAAATGATTGATATTTGAAGCGACCCACTTATCATGCTCATATGTTTCTAAAGTGATATTGCGTTTCGTACAGCATTATTACCTACGTTTTATCGGACTTGCTTCGTCCGACGGTCTCAAACAAGTGTATACCTACATTATTGCGCGCGCGCGCGCGTGCTCTCGTGCGCGCATGGCCGCAATTTCGATACCCGTTATAACACAAATTCTTTGGCGTAAATTACTCGATCGACGACACCGCATCTTCGCGGTAACGATAAAGTTTTGTTACAAAACTCCGGCTCTTACTACCATTGCATATCTTCGTCTTTTTCTTTCTCTTTCTCTTTCACGTTTCGACCGCTGCAATCGGACGTCGCGATGGCGTTCCATATGGAAAAGGTTACACCTCTCGGTCGATCCGTTATAGACATTAAACCACCAGTGAAATGCACTCTATGCACTCTCTTCTCTCCTCTTCTCTCTTTGTCTCTCTTTGTTTCGGTTTTCATCTTTTACGGTTATAATGCTAAACACGCGGTCTGATAACATGAATTTGAAGTTTTTGTTTTGTTTTAATATTGATAATACGTAGGGTGTTCATCGTCCTGGGATTTTTTGAACGCCCCACGTGAGTTTGAAATTTAATAAAATAAAATTAAAATTTGCAATAAGCATAATCAATTAGATGCGTCTATTTAATCTCGCTCTTAGATAACGTCAGTGAAACTAGATAAAAAGTAACATCGTTGCGGAAGCGTCGGCGAGTGGAAGGGATTTGACGAATCGACATTTATGCGATTTAATCGAGGAGTTTTTCGCGTGCAGGGAAACGTGAAATTTCGATACGTGTCGCTATTAGGATGGTTATTCCTCGCTAAGGAAGAGAGGAGAAAGGCAGCTTTCCAAGAAATATCGATAAGGATGTCTAATTATATTTCATATCGTGGAAATCACGAGGTTAACTTCCTGGTGAACGTCATTTATGCAAGAGTCGTGAGTTTGCATTCGTAATCGTCGGTTCACAATGTGACACGCGAATTATGCAAAACGTTCGGTGCGTGTTCGGAGGATTAATTTTTTGTTGAATCGTCAATACATTGACTTCGTTTTTCATTGCTTAATAATATAGAGTTAAAACATGTCTAGGTACATGATTAAAAAAAGGAACATCTTTTCTAATTGGTTTTTTCTTTCGAATTATTTTATCTTTGATTTTAATTTAAATCTTGTTGAGTTACATCAGCTTTAAGTTTATTTTTAATCCTTTTGAAAATTACTTAATCTCTAATTTATTTTTAATCTCTTTGCAAACAAATGTTGTCGACATTTTTTTATAACAACTCCATGATCCTATAGAACGTAGAATTCTTCCACAGGAAAACTTCGAATAACGCGTTACAAATGATCCGTAGAGCAGTCGAACTTCTGGAGCATTAAATTTATCTCTCGATACGCTTTGGTAGCTGCGAGAATATTGGTTGTGGTACGGTTAGGCGATCAGAAACGATCATCTCGATAGTAAAAACGAAAAAAAAGGTGAGACTTACGGTGATTGTACGAATGAGAGGATTCCTTGAAAACGAGAGGCAATCATCGTTACTATTGTGAGTTTCGCGTTTCTCTTCGCGATCGTATCTTCAGCGAAGAGAAAACGAAGACACTTTGATTCTAATACTACTTGCTTGATATTTATAAATTTAACGCGAATATATTCATGCAAATTAACACATTTGCACATTTACTTTTTACACCGACAGTCCGCCGTTTCTAATCGTCATTTTAATTTTCTTTCGCCGTAGTTGACGATTAAGATCGTAAAATTAAATCCCATAACTTGTCACGAGTATGTTAATAATTTTATTAAAGTTTTCGATCGTAATCAATATTCACGATTAAAAAAATCAAATCTACTTGGTCGAAGTATTCGAATAAACGAAAAAGCGGAATTTAATTTCTAACGCCAGCAATAACCTTTCGCCAAAACGGCGGCTGCCAATTACGAGACGACAAGCTACAAACGGCGCCAATATTTCGAAAACGAAGAAACGAGCGAAGCAGTGTCACCGTACCTCGTGCGTAGCATATTCTCTCGAGTCTCGAAAAGTACGTGACCTAGAATGCAAGACGCTATCGCTGCTTGCTGCTGTTGCTCACAAGCTACGTAGACTCTTACCGTCGCGTATCGATGTGTAGAACGCGTAGAATATACGTTGTATCTACGTACATATGTATCACGTACATAGATACAAACGTGTACACACATCATTGCCGAGTCGATACGCACGTGTTGCTTGTCAGTACTGATCGTTTTTCGTGAGGAAGGCTATACTTTTAACGGGAAAATTCTAATCTCTTAGAAATACCACTTTCGAGGCCTCTTTCCACAACGGAAAAGAAAACGCGTCGTCGTCGTCGTCGTCGTACATCGCGGGGACCGCTTTCACGGTTTTCAGGCGCGTTTTCAAATATGTCGAAACGACTCGGCTCGTTGCTGTTGTCTATTGCTGTTGCTGCTGTTGCTGCTACTGGTGTACTTCGTAAAACCGATTAAATCGCCAGCACGGAGCATCGTGCGTGTCGAATAGAATTAGTTCGTCTATTTCTTCTACGTCTACACGGCTCATAGAATTTCATTTTGCAACGAACGTGGATAAATATAAAAAAAAGTATCGCTAGGAGGTTTCTAAGCTTTGTTTAGAAGAACCAGAGTCCCGCAGTCGGAGCTGTTTCCTCTCGTTCCATTTAATCACGCGTGAATCTTT
The DNA here is from genome assembly GCA_032403825.1 of Odynerus spinipes. Lineage (NCBI taxonomy): Eukaryota > Metazoa > Arthropoda > Insecta > Hymenoptera > Vespidae > Odynerus > Odynerus spinipes. Next base: position 7,255,224 of record JAIFRP010000026.1, read on the forward strand.
CTCAGGATCATTGTATGCTCAACGAAAGTATAGCTGTCATTTGTACGTACTACCTACTCTTCCGAACTCACGTCCCAATTTCAAACGTGTTTATATATGTGCGAGTTAGTTGTATATTGGACGATTTTCCAACGGCTTAGAATAGAGCGTAGCGCTTACGCTTTCTGCGTGAATGGTGCGGGCTTGATTATAAAGTAGAAAAGTAGTCTTGCGCGAAGAAAGCTGTTATTTCTTGCTTGTTAATCCTTTTTCGTTATTATCTATTTTATTATACTCTTTAAGGAAGGAGATTAGGGTTATGGGGCGCGATTAAATAAGACGATTAGGACCGAAGAATTGGATTAATAGATTTTTATTTAGAAAACTCTTACAGTCGATTGAATACAATTTTATCGGTTATTATTTAATAATTATAGATTCTTTTCTGAGATGTTATAAATGGTACAGTTAAAAACTTAATCTTACTATAACGATTATAAGTAGATATTGAATCTGTTAGAATTTCGCACTTAACACTGTCTGTCAAATATATTTCGATAGTTGACAGTGATTCAAGAAAAGTGCAAAAGTTAACAAAATCAAAGGAACAAGAGTGAAAATAATTATATATTAAATAAATAGTAGCTTTTTTAATAAATTAACTTTCTCGACTAATTCCCGTAGATCTTTTTTAACGAACTCTGCGAAGATCATTCAACCACCTCGAGATCGCCGACGTTATCACTCTTATATGGATAAAACATTTCGTCAGACTGATTCGTCGATCGGTTTCTTCCAAGAAAGTAACCTTAATTTTGTCTTCTTCTTCTCGATAGTACCTCATCTATTTCGTTAATCGTAACGACGGGAAAGTCACACGACAATTCCATTTGCGGTACGAAAAGGTGCCCCATTCGTCGCATCGCTTGTACAGTTAGCCAAGAAGTCAACGATCTTGGAATGGCGCCTCGTTTGGGCGAAACTAGATTCGAAGAAGGTCGCGAATAAACGCGTAGAGCGTCGTTGCTTGAATTCCAAACGTTTCAAACGGTACGCTTTTCCCTCCGTGCTGATAAGAACGCATAGTGGTGATATAGTGCTACTTACATAGCCAGTTCCTTGTAACGGACAAAAACGTTTCCTGTCCTTTGCGAAAGAAACCATTTCCGTTTCCGAGATCGTTTCAACTTATCAAGGTCACTCTTTTAGAAGGAAAATTTATACAGGACGTCTGAAAGGGTTGGGGTAAAACTGATACCACGCGTTAACGAGATTAAGAAAGTTTATATCAACTAATCAGGCATAAACTTATAAACTTATAAATTTTCAGTCAATGAAAAATATTCGTGTCTATCTGTGAGTCTTAAAAATAATTTCCTTAGAAATCTTTGAACGCTTTTAACTTTTTAATAAAGTCTTTTCAGGTATATAAAATTATGCGAACTTTCTTGACCTCGCTAACACGTGGTGTAAGTTTGGTCTAGACCTTTTCAGACATCCTTTATATAATTTTAGCTCTTCTTTTGATTATTCATTTTTTTCCCTTTCTTTTCTTCTCACTTCCCGAGGAAATTCAAAAGTATCGGTCTGTCGCCTTCTGTCACGGTTCGAAGCGCGTGCACACTCGAGGATTCTCATTGTGTTACCATCTGGTGCTATTTAATTCCGTACTTGCCGTTATTTTTATCTCGGACATGCGAACATTTAAAACCTTATGTATATTTTCGATAATATCGACTACCGTTGGAGGATAACGAAATAAGAAGATTCTATTGGCTTGTAAAGGTTTTCCACGAGCTTGAGGAATTCCGGAGTCAGGAATAATGTGAAAGTTGACCTCACATTTTCACGAATATAATGGTGTTAGTCGTAGCACAATCTCGTCTCGCGTAAACGCGTACGTCAGCGAAATCGTTGAAACTTACCCACAACTTGGTTATAACTGTATATATTATAGATATAGATATACATGTATATATACCTAAGAGATCCTGTTCAATTCAAAATTAATTTTTATTAATTATTGATCAACAAAAAAAGTCGATTGACCGACGAGATGATAATGCTCGTGATGTTCATTCATCGAAACAACATCTGTGATCGGATTGGCCGTCGTACCGTGACGAAAAAAGAAAGTATGCTTTATTTGCATACGTCGTGTATAAATCTTGGTGTTGATTAGAACAGGTAGAGAGAATGATTTTTAAATGACCAATGCGATTAGACAAAATTCATGATGTGACATTACGATCTATATTTTTTTTTTCAGAAATGATTTATATATTATTATTTATATACTATTAGGTAACCAAGAAATTTCCGTCGTTTTTGTATCTCAATTTTTGGAAAGTAAAATAGTCGAGTTTGATAAAACTGGAATTTATTAATTACCCTTTCGTCGAGCCAGAGTATTACAACGCAATGATGATTATTTTGACGAATAAAGTTATTATAAACAAAAATAGCGACAGAACTTTCTTGCTTGCCAGATATTTTAATTATTGCTACGATCATAAAAATAACTCTAAACGCGATGCCCGTCGCGAGTCTCGCCGTCTTCCCTTTTTCGTCCAAAAAGGGTCGAACGGCGACACGTCCCACGAATAAATCAAACGAGTCGTTCGACCGGAAACGATACGCCGGAAACAAGCGGTACGGGAGAACCGATAAGGCCGTCTGTCGGTCGAAGAACGGTATCACGCGGGCTGTATCGATCATTTCGATTGTTCTCCGCTCTCGAACGATGAGAACGTCGTTTGCTGCATTTGCTTCCCGTTCGGTATTATAACAAACGAGTTATAAAGTCTCCGTTCGCGGGTTTCACATTTTCGAAAAGGCCGTATATCATTCTCCGTTTTTCTCACGCGATTATGTTCGCGTACGTATCCAGAGACATAGAGACACGAAACATCGTCTCTATGTTATCATAGATCAAGCACGTTCGATGGAAACTTTGATACGTTTCACCTTTCCGATATATAAGCCACTTTCGTTTCTTCGTGCATTCAAAATACCCGCCACCGCGTGATTTCGTCACGTGACCCGTGCGACAGCAACGCTCGCTTATCCCCCGCCATCTTTCAAATTCCCATTGTGTCCCCGCGAACGCGTCGCGATTATAATCCAGGTATTTCGCGCGAACGTCGGCACACTTTCCTGGAATTCATTGGAATTTGTATCTGTACCGATGTGGGCTCGTAAGTGCCACTATTCTTTATTAGTTTCACGACGGACGACCGAGGAAAAAACTTTCTACGCGATTTCCAATAGAAGCGTTCGGACATTTTCAGCCTCGTGGAGTCTCGAGAATGGGTTTAGAGACTGTATGGCTGATCGTTGATATGAAAAGTAGACGGAGAGTAAAAGTACCATTATACAGGGTGTTTCGATATTTACATACTTTGTGTGTAATTATGGGAGAAACGCTTTGTATATATTTCAAATGATTATGGACTTCGAGCGAATGAATAATTAAATGAATTTAAACGAACTCGATCGTTACGATATTATTATTTTATTATATCACAAAGTTATATTTAGTTATTATTTCATTTGTATCCTATGTACACTTTATATTTTGTATCTCCAATTTTTATAATAATTTTTTTCTTCTTTTCTCGAATGTTAAATTATTCCAAACCAACTTGACATAGAGTATGTTAAATAAATTAATAAAGTAGCTTGAAGGGTTCCCATAGAAGAAAAGTTGCGAGAACAAAAGACTCGAGAGTCAAGTAAGCCTGAAATTAAAGAAAACGAAGCGTACCGCGTAATATGAAATTTTCTACAACAGAGAATATGATTATCGTTACAGTGGAAACGTATTTGAGTCCGGTAGAAACGCATTGCATGAACATCGATTACTTCATTCCCGACGAAGAGAACCAAACGAGGGACTTCTCCGACGACTCAATGGCACGATTACGTACGTATTATTTCGCAATTAATTATACGCTAACTGTAATGATTCGTTCGGACGGTAAGCCTCGATCATTCTCGATCGATGATTCGATCGATGACCGAATGTCTGTAATCACGTTTATATCGACATATTTCTTTCGATATTACAAAACCAATTGCATTCTAATTCTTCTAACAATTTTCATATTTTATTCCAGACATGGGGAGATCCGTGATCGCTTTGTTCATGGTGGCCTTCCTAGCGATATTCTCTGCGTTTTGGACAGGAGTCGTCGGCTGTTGGCGAAGATCACCCGGAAATATCACTGCCACCGCCATTTTGATGCTATTCGCTTGTTAGTATTCCTTCCGACCTTCCTTTTTATAAAAGAGTAGGATACAGGATACCTTTTTTTATATCCTTGCATTTTCTCCCACGTAAATTTAAGAAGAAGAAAACGATAAAAAGAGTAGGAAAAATAGAGAATTAAAAGCCCGGACGTTCGTTTAGGTCTACTAAGTGCCGGAGGCATGGGACTTTGGCACGGCGTGGAATATTACGAGAAGGAAAAGATCGTTGGCGAGGAGTACTACCAACAATGGAGCAACGTAAGTAATTACCCTCTTACGTATTTCTTTCTATCTCTCTCTTTATCTGATTTTTTTTTCGTTACCATGAGAACATCCAATCGTAGATTCGTTTCCTGGATCAAGAGGGAGCAACAACGTGACTTAAATAACAAGGAACCTTAATATTTTTTTTCCAGAATTACTTTTAACTTCATCCTTGTATTATAATACGTTCTTCATACTTTCTGTTTGGTCAGTTCCACAGAAACGTCTCTTCCGAGCCGAGCTGCTGCCGGAAGAAGCAACCGGAATGGCCAGTTACTTGGCTCTCTCCAAATCTGAATATTTGAAGAGATCCTTTCGTTTCCCTACAGCACGTCGTTGACCTGGAAACTCTGTCCGCATGGAGTATACATTTAGGTGTTTAGGTTCATCGATCTGGCGCATAGACGAGTCCAGGATTACCTCGTGAGCAGGATTAAACAGTTGAGATGTTTAACAGGATATTTGCTCGCAGGTCTTAAAGGATAACGCAGCACAATGGTACGACTGGTCGTTTTACATGGCCTGGCTCGGTGTGGCGATGTGTTTAGCCACGATGACGCTATTTCTGATCGCGGCGTCCTGCCTAAGAAAGGAACGTGCTCGCGAGCAGACCCAGAACGTTCAGTACATCATGCCAGGTGAAACGATGTCCGAGAAATGGGCCTGACTAACTTTTCCCGTTTTCTTTCTTTTTTTTTTGGAACGCGGTTCTAGGTCCTGAAGGACAACTCACTAATCTCGTACGACTGGTCGTACGTGGTCGCTTGGGTCGGCGTCGGTTGGTCGTTAATCAGCGCGATCTTGTTTAGCGCTGCGGCGATTTGCTTGAGGGGCGAGAGAATGCGCGAGGAGGCGATGAACATGCAGTATCTCATGCCTGGTACATATTTAACACCCCCTTTTGCTTCCGCAAAGGACATACCGTGCACACAGATGATCCTTACGAATGTTTCTTCAATTAACCAAAAAGAATAGATCTACATTTGGAGTATAAGGCAACCGGATCTCATTTTCATTAGTATGAAATCAATTCTGATTTCTAATTCACAAATTTTATATCATGTGCATGATATCTCATTTTGGAATGTTACCGTCACTATCGCACGTTTATGATGATTCTAATATTCCATTCATTGTATATAGTTATTAATAGTATGGTCTTCCTCATACATCTGGAATGAATCATTTATAACACCAGCCGATCAGCGAGCCCAAAATACTCAATTTACATTCGCCGTAGACATTGTTTTCTGCATGAATAAGAAACGCATCTCTGTGCACCGTGTGTTCCACTAACTGTAATCGATGATCCACGTTGAACGAAGACAAAGATCTTGTCTTACAAAATGACTGACCCATTGAACTAATGAGGATTGTACGATGAACAAAGCTACGACATAGTTCATTTAAATTTATATAACGTAGAGACTGACTCGGGATAACACTCCGTACTTATGATAGTTTATAATCATTAGGATAGTGCATCGAATTAACGTCAAGGCGGTGGGTTATAATATTGGTTAAAAAAAGAATGAAAAATCCGAGAAAAGTGTCGAGGAACGTTCGAAAAATATCGAGAATCGTGTCGTTTTAACATCCTCTAACCAAGAACACGCAAAATAACGAATTGTACATAAACTAGACCCCTTTCTCCGAAACTATCACGAGAGAAAATGAAAACTGGTCTCCCATAGATAGATTTAACGTTCGGTGACTCGATGAAAAGCTCCGATCCGATCGTGGATCGTGAGAATTGCATGGAATCATTTTATATCGGTCATGTATCAGTGTCACGCGGCGAAAACGACGTTCGATATTCGTGTATCCGTGAAACTTTTACTTTTTCGTCGCACGCTCTGTTTGTGCTATGGATTAGAACGATTTTGTCACGGTATGATCTTTAAAACGAGAAGTTGTCGAGAAAGAGAGCTTTCTAGAACGGGACATTGACGATCGATAGATCCATCGATCGATCAATTTGTTGTTAGTCGTTGAATTGTTTAAAAATCATTTCCGAGACAAAAGATATTCCATCGATCATAGATATTATTACTAAAAAAATTCGTGACTCAAGTTTTGGAGATAGATTCGGAAAAAATAAACAACCGGTTAAGAAGCTACCTGTAAACGACCTACGAAACGTCGAAAGCGGCACACTTGCCTAATTCGATGACCCACGACGAACGTACGCGCCGTCACCTTTTACCGTAAAGAATTTTCGTATTTACGGATGCCGAAACACGTGCAGCCTTGTCGATGCTAGCACGCGTTTAACTTTATTACCACAGAAAGTCAGAATTTATTCAGGGGGACGATTCGTTTTCTTGAACCTTCTTTAATATCGAATAAAACGATTAAACGGATATCCGCTTCGTTGAAATGTGAATTTAACGCGGTAGCATTGTTTCAATATAGAACGTGAGTCATCGGATAAATTTAAACGGGAGATTAGAGACTTAGAAAACCTAACGCGATATTTGAGAAATTCCTTGAATAATTTTACCAATCAAAATAGATTCTAACAAACGCCTTTTTTTTTCTTTTTAATTTCAGTATACCCTCAGAAACAACAGTACGCGTACGCCGGCTATCCAGCACCGGCAGCGTACCCAGGGCCCTATTATCACGGATCGCAGTACGGGCCCTACAATTATTGAAGACTTTGAAACTCGTCGAAGATCGTTCGAAGTGGGATGAATTTTCATATTTCGTTGGATATTAACGCGCGCGTGCCGGGGGCACGTCAATCAAGCTCATTTCGACAAATCGCGTGTGACGCCCTTTTTCTCGTCGGAGAAGGGCGGGGAAAAATAGAAATAAAAAAAAGAAAAGGGAGAAGAGACTTCGAACGTAGCTCGGCGAAATCTCGAGTCCGTTGAGAAAACGAAGGGGAAAAGAAAAGGAAAGAAGAAAAATATATTATAAGTGCCGTCCTGTGCCTCGTTTTCATAGACACTCCAATTATAAACGTCGTGCGAACGTTTTCATTATTATTATTTGTTTTTTCTTTCTTTCTTAAAGGCCGTTCGCGTGGCTGACTACTTCCGGTGCAAGAACGCGTAATCCTTTCGGAAGATGCCTCTTTTAAGTCGATACGCTCCGTTTCCCTTTTCTAACGCATAAAAAGCAAAAAGTGGCACAAAGGAAAAGTTTGTACGCGGCCTCGCTCGATTGCCCAATAATTTTCTGTACTTAGTTAGGAACGAGGTGACTTTATCGTTATTTTCTTTATTCCCTCGCCGCTCTTTCTTTCTTTCTTTCTTTCTTTGTCTTTCCTTCACCAAGATAATGTCGCATCGATAGGATCTTTATAATATCTCTCTCTTTTTTTTTGTACTTATACGTTTGTGCTAATCGCGCTCGAACGATATACATATATAGTAGTAACAGATTAAACGTTCTCGGGGAGGAAGAGATTCATTAAATTATTTAAACGGTTGATTCCGTTAAGGAGATTCAACTCCCAACATTTAAGTTTACATCAATGGTAGATTTCATTTTTATTACCGTTGACCAGTCCGAAGATCATTGGCTCGAGAATGGTTCAAGTGCGTATAATTTTCTTTCCTTTACTCCATCGAGTATCGAGAAACTGACTGAAAATAGCAATGAAGGAACACGCTCGTTGCGTTCTCTTTATTTCCGGCAAGGAGAGTTCATTTTCGTAATAAAGATCGTCACTCACTCGCGAGACTCTATCGTCTAGTTATTTTGATACATAGATATGTAAGATTGAATTCGAGATAGATAAATCACGTGTGTACCTTCTTGAAATCACGACGAAAAAATTACTGCAATGATTATTCTGTCTTTTTGATATCGATTTTAGGGCTTGCCTAGATTCGATGCGGGATCTAGAGCAGGCTCGAAACAAAAGACGTGGTGCTCCGATATCAAGAAGGGTGATTTTTTCGCGTGACGAGTATTTTACGATCGTGCTTTACCTATCCTTTTTGCTCTCCACGATGGTACCTTAATGTAAGGTGTTAATGAATAAAAAAAAACGAAGTAAACAACTTTACATACATCTATAATGTGAATAAAATCGGAAAGAAATGCATTTCCTCGTTGCGTTTACTGCATACTCGCTCATCTGCGAAATGGCATCGTCGATCAAGGAGCAAAAGTATATAAGTGATTCGATATTTATAATTCGTTCGACATAACGTAGTATGTACAATGACTTATTCTTTTTTTATAAATTTTACGATAGTAACGAAAGTATGGTTTAGAAATATTGTACAACCCTTTCTTTCCTTTCCTGTATCACTGACTACATACATATATGTAGTCAGTGCCTGTATATTTTGAATATAGATTTTTTAAATATCTTTCATGTCGGTAATCGGTAAAGTAGAGCATCTGCAGTAACGATCGATAATCGATAAGCTTGATGTTACGAGTACTAGTGGCGCTTCACTCTGCGCATGCGCAGTGTCGGTGTACAAAGTAGAACGAAATTATAAAAGCTCCGCCATGACGATCGTGTTATTTAGATTGTCCTTGATACTCCAAACGTGTGGAAGGTATAAATATTACTCAAAATTCAGAGAAGCCTTATACATATATTTGTTTTCTAACTCTAGTTAATAATTACCTAATTCATTATGTTTGTATAGAAGATTACTGGACTACGATCACTGCGCCGATTGCAATACCGTGAAGTAGGACATCGACGTTCGTAATACCTTCGAAAGAAAGACGAGAGTTTTTAAAATTTGTGATTTCACGTTAAAAAGTAGTTAGCAAAATTTCACCGAGCCTTACCGAACTAAAAGTTTCGATGGACAGAGTAATCATCTTGCCGGCTGTTATCTTGCACGGTCTCAAAGATCTGACCATAATTAGAACGAGAATTTTCTTACAGCGCGTTGAAGTATTGTACCACTCTGATTCGATCCTGATGTTATAGGATAGATAAAGTATGTTTTTATGCATATCATATTTTTTAAATTTATATTAGAAGGAAATAAGCATAGAAATTGAAAATTATTTTTTAATTGAATAATATGAAATATAGATTATTATATTAT
>JAIFRP010000026.1:7264772-7279311 GCA_032403825.1 Odynerus spinipes
ATATAATTATAGATAGAATCAATTTGAAACTTCGTAGAATATATTCTAATGCATATTTCTGATTTTCAATAACATTGTAGTTAACATTTTTAATTCAACAACATAAATTAAAGAAATAAGATTCATTTCAACTTACGCACATTCATAAGGTACATTGCTATAATCCAATAGAAGTTGCGCTTGCCAGCACTCCCAGAAGAGTTGGATTACTACGGAGGTACATAGACATATGTATCTCACCAATTCGTTGAAATCATCGGTATGTAATAGTATCTAAATATTATATAAATAATTCAATAAACCCTGTTTCGTATTTCTGAGATAGGTGCAACATTTATTGATTAATAATGTGATTTCAGAGTGTCAGGGGAAAAAGATGTTCTTTTATTACCTGAAACCCGGCAACGGCTAAACCTATCACATGGACTCCCATAGTACACAACAAGCAAGTCGAGAAAGTGCCCTCGACGAATTCGGAAAATCTGCAAAATTGAATGTTCGAACTTAACATAATGATATAACTTCAATATAAAAAAACGTAAATGATAAACATTAATACGAACTCTATTGCTTGAATGTGTCTACGCAAACATTCTAAAGCGGTCCAATAATCCGTATCGTTTTTCTTCTTAATATTTAAGGAGGTCTTCAAATTTTCCTCCACGCCAAGACGTTTCAATTTGTACCTGAAGAAAGTTACTGTATCCTGATATTTTATTATTGCTGCCACAGGAAGACTGGACATGTTACAAATTTATGGGGAATTCCGTTCTTACCCGATGACGGCGAACAATCCGCAGGAGTGTTGGATAAATAATATATATATTAAATTCATGGAACATAAAATACCCATATGTGCGACAACCGTTATGTAACAATGCACGACTATTTCGTAGTAGTATTTATTTGGATCGACTCCATATTGTACGCGAAACGGAATCGTCGAGAGTACATCGGTAGAGTTGCTGGATATCGAAGTAATTGTTACTAAAAATGGTTGCAGGAGAAACATGAAGCCAGTTATGGACATGTAAACTGAAAATTAGAGAGTAATAAGAATAACTAATATAAAAAAGAAATTGGATGTACAAGTACTTATTATTATTATTACTATTATTAATTGAATAAGTAATAATTAATAACACATCTTACTTAAGTAAGCTTTAGCTAGTTTCTGGCCCTGCACCGTGTACGACTTCAACAAATCAATTTCCGCGGACGACTTCATCTGACGCCAGTCTTGAGCAATTCTATCGATACATTTTCTCAACTGCATTCACATCACATGCAAAACGTTCAGGCGAGTATATTTATATGTATACTTTATGTTATTAACATTAATTACGAACCTTATCCACATTGCAGAAAATTCCTATATATTCTGCCGCGCAGAAAAGCGATATCGAGACATTCGGGAAACAATCGGCCATTTCATTGATATCCGGCCACACTGTAACGATTTCCCACACCTGCAGCCAGAGAATCAACGAATTGATGTGAACGGTTCGTTGCTGTTTTTCTATTTTTTTTTCTTATCAATATTAACAATTTTAATTTTTTACACAATTTTTTACAGCACGCCTTCCTTTCGGGATAGTTATTAAAGATGGGATCGAGTTAAATTTTCGAAGTCATTAATTCAATGTTGTTCATCGATTATATTTTTATTAGATTTCGTAAGTCTTCGATACCATCTTTAAAGAACGAATTTGAATGTTATTTTCAACACTTACGTACCTCTCCGATCAGGATGCTTTCGGTAAAGATTATTGTTAGTACGAAGTAGAACCACTTCTCGAATGACGACTGATAAGGCCATAGTCCGTTTATTTTCATAAAGAAACGTAGAACTTTGTAATATTCCTTATAATCATCCTTGCGATAGAAATCCGGCGATTTCATCTTTTACACTAGCGCATATACTTCAATACTAATCGGAAGTAGCAGTAACGCGTTAAACTTTTAATTTTCCCTTTCTTCGCGCGATAATAAAGAATTCTCTTTATTATTGTATCGCGTCTGCTGGTAGCAAAGAGTTTATAAGAAATCTTATTAATAATTTTAATATATAACGTTAGAAAAGAAAATTTCTATCGTTGAAGTTTAGAAGGGTGTTACGCGACAACACCCTAAGCGATGCTGTCATACGCTGTGTTTTATATACGTGTTCGTTAAAAATTCATGTCGTGCGAAGTTGTAACAAAGGATCGAGGAGTACTTATAATTATAAATCGTAATACGAAGCCGGCGTATTAAATGTGCCCCGTCTCATTAATAATTTGTATAAGCGTTAGAGAATAGAATTGGTGCGGGTGGTGTTTAGAAGGGAGTTGCGCGGTAATTCTTACGGGCTTATTATTCTATACAGCTTATTGTATTTTATAAACCGGTGGATACGTGTGCTCGTGCGACAAGTGGAAAGTGAAAGAAAATTTTACCTAAGTGTCGCTTAGAAATTTTTTATTTTCTAATATCATAACGATTATATATAATATAATATAATATAATATGATGATTTTCGAGCGGTGTGCCGTGACGTTTTCAAAAGATTATTAATTAGATTACTTTCGAAGGAAGTCCACAGCATATGTGTACATGTAAAAAATTATTATAATTTAAGTGTTGTGCCGAAATTCAACTATAGGTTCAAGTGTCACGCGTGTTCCGAATTTTTGGCGAACTCTATCGATGTGCCACCTATAAGGAAATCATAATATTACGGTATATGACCTATTACTATGTTGCGTTTATGTCATTCACGTGTCACAGCTGGTCGAGTTCACATCAACTCTGGGAGCAGAATTTTTCTAAGTCTAATTTCCAATATCCATTTATTTCATTTCTAATTAACAATAATTTATTTTGTGTACATTCATTTGTGCTATACTAGATGTATTTTAAATTATGTTGTGTGTGTATTAGTTTTGAAAATTATTTCTGAGATTATCACACACTTTGAAAATTATATGCGATTAGAATGTATTTATTTTATTTTTAATTAACAATGCGTATATATTTTTTGTGCGATAGTCGTTCTGATATCTCCAAGGCAAACGACACGTAGGTTTCTTTAAAAATGTAACATTTCAACGTAAACGACACTCACCTCCAATTTGATATGTTATACAATTTTTAATCGCAAATTTCTACCTTTCATTGCAGTGTTCGGAGAACCGTGAAATACGACACCGATTTGCTAACAACCTTCGGTTTCAAAGGGAAAAAACGAGCTAAACGTACTTTTATCAAATTCACATACACATGTAGTAATACGTATATATTATACATATGTAAGTACAATACTTACCATAGTAAAACTTTCGAAACATAAAACGATCATTTTACCGGCCGTAAGTTTACAAGCTACGAGACTTTTCATCATCATTATAGCGATCAACTTTTTCGATTTTATCGAAGTTCGATACCACTCAGCTTTCCCTCTGTTACGTTAAGTACGATTTTTATATTTTTTAGTAAATAAATTAGTAGTAACATCGTCAAATTTGAAAGAGACTCACATAGACTCACTGAGTAGAACACTGTGATCTATTATTTGCTGTGCTTGCCAACACTCGAAGAAAAGGTGAACAAGTTGACCGATAGTGAATGATAAGTGTCTCATAAATTCGTGCGGTATATTTGCATTCATCATTGTCTGAAAAATAATTTTGTTTTAGTATTTCAAGAATTTTTTAGAAGTAGAACGATTTACCTGTACACCTGTTATACTCATAATGATCATGTTCAAACCTAACTGAATGAAGAAATACGTTGAATAAGTAGATTCGATCAGATCTACGAAGCTGTAACATCAAAATTTTATAAAATAATTATATAATTATATATATATATATTAATTAAAATTGTTTTTATTTTTTGTTTCAGAGATAACTCTTGAACTAACCCGAGAAGTTCCTTGTGCCTGAAAATACAATCAGCGATTCTCCTGTGAGCTTTATTCTTCGCCGAATCGCAATCGGAACGTTCGTCGACGCCTTCAAAGTCCGCCATATGTTCCACCCGATATCTATTAAATAGTATAATTTAATTAAACCGTCACAACGAGTTTACGTTAAAAATAAAATGCATAATACTCGCGATAGAATCGTGAACATTCCACAGGTATGTTGAACGAAAGTTATGAACATAGTATCCACCGCGATAATTATAAACACGTGTGCGGCAGTGCACAAGTAACAATGGATGAGTATAGGATAATAATATTCGTTAGTGTCGACGAAGTAATCCACTTCGAAAGGGATGATCGAGTAGTCACTAGAGTCAGCTGTTTCGGGATCTTGATTTAGGATTCTCAAAAATGGGAGCGAGACAAACATTATCGATGTAAGGAACATCCAATCTGTAAAAATACATTTGTACATGTTATGTGTACAATGTAAATTAAATGTGTGCAATATTTATTTTATTCTTAATTTCGTTATTCATTAATATTAATATTCCATAATTTTGTTAGTCAATAACAAACTAAAGAATTACATTCCATCAGTTATGTAATCTCCATTGTTAGTCACGACAGTTTATAATAAATGCGATCCCGATATTTTACGTAGTACACGAAACTCACATGCGTAGCCTATGGTAAATTGTCTCGCTCGTTCACCATAAGACCGCAAAATTTTTTTTTCCCTCTTCACAGTCATCAAGGACCAATCCGCGATCACTTTAGCGAGCAGCATTTTCATCTAGAGCCTCAATTCGACTTAACTCCGTCCAGGAACGATTGGTAATTCGTTAGAAACTAATTCACGAGATCGAAAGAAACATTGTCGCGAATATTTCGTAAAAATACGCACCTTCTCGTTATTGTACACCATATTAATTAATTTAATACCGCATGCCAGAGCAATTATCATCGTCGGTATGCACTCCAGAATATTAACCATATCGATCCGTGCTATTTTAATAAAAGCGACGGCCTAAATTGTTAGTTTAAAAAAAGAGAATTTTTGTAACGGGCGTAACGAAACATTAGAATCGTTTAATCGTTTAGAAATATTTACCTCCGGAATTAGAATACTTTCCGCCATTAGAAACATCGTAAAGGAACGAAGGAATTTTGTTAAAGCCGATTGGTACGGCCACAATCCGACATACCGTAAAAATCGCATATTGTTTCGATAATACTTGTTACGAAAAAACTCATCGATTCTTTCCGTCATAGTTGTAATAGGCGATAGGCTAATACCGCGTGCGTCGAAGAGAAACTTCTTCTGTAATTTCTCTTCATCTTGCGTACGAGAGATTATTAACGATTCTCTAAGAGTCTACAATCGATCAACTCGTAGACAGGAAGATATCGTTCGGGTAATAGCCGGGGGACATTTGCATATATGAATAGAGACAAGCTACTGGGAAAGGACATTTTTAAATAGGTTCTACACTTTTACCTACCTTTTAATCGGTTTCACGGCGGGAGGTATTACGTTTATCGAAGTCTGATCGACTATATCTCGTCAAAGACTTCTCACGTTATGTATTCTATTTCATTCGTGCGAGACTATGCGAACGAGTAGGTAGGAAGCTTCTACAAGAATATGAAGTTAAAGGTGAAGAACAAGAGAGATTGTAGTAAGTAGTGGAAAACGATTAAGTGAAATGAAGTGAAGAGAATAATTAGAGACTAGTAGACGTTTCAGGTGACGACTTAAGTGAAATTAAATGAAGAGAGTAATTAGAGTCTAGTAGACGTTTCAGGTGACGATTAAGTGAAATTAAATGAAGAGAGTAATTAGAGTCAGATGACGGGTCAAGATTTGTATGGATCGGAAGTGATCTTGTACTCTTCGAAATGTGTATTTCTACTGACTATTCTGAATGGTGGAATTGTATCGATCATTGGTCATTTCTTGATCGATATGAAAATCTAGGAGAGTGGGGTCCTCTGTCTTTTGAAGTGTTCGTAAGTAGAGTTCAGAGATCGCAGGATGTGCTGATATGTTCTAAGATTCTAGGACTCCGTTCTTAAATTATTTGTAAAAATGGTGGCGTGTCCAAGAGTGGGATTGCCGTTCAGGTATCGAAACATTGGCTCACAGCTATTTGTATAAATAAGCGTAAATAAAATTAAGACCGAAAATGTTAATATTAATTTGCATTTGATATTTTTCAGATTGATGAAAACATTTATAAAAGATATAATTTGACAGGGATCAACAAAGCGTAATGAATATTCCATCGGACGTTGTTTCGTTACCGGAGTACCGGAAACAGCGAAATCTAACATATGGAATCCAAATTTGCAAAATCGAAAGTTCGAAGAGGAAGTGTGAAGAAAGACGTAAATGGTGTAATGGTAATCAAACTCTATCGCTTGGATGTCTCTATGCAAAAATTCTAAAGCGATCCAGTAATTCTTGTCATCTTTCTTCTTGATATTCACAGCGGTTCCCAAATTTTCGTTCACACCGAGATGTCTCTTAACTTGTACCTGGAGAAACTTACCGAGTCTTGATATTTTGTTATCGCTGTCGAGGGAAGGATTAGAAGCGTTGACATTTTTCAATAATCGTGCTTCTCTATTTTAGACAAATTGTCGACTGTTATTTTATAATTAAAATACTATTGTATATAATAGTGTTTTTAAAAAATTATAAAATACGTATATACAATAAAGTCTACTTCCAGGGGCCATGTCATCCGATTCCAGTCCTTAGCGATTCTATCGATGCATTTCTTTTTAACGAAGACGTTTAAACGAATGTTAAGACGAGTATTAACATTAATCACGAACCTTATCCAAACTGGTGAAAAGCGAGGGAAGTCGATATCAATATGTTCGGCACACTCTCGATCATTTCGGTTGCATCGAGCGATGCATTTCTTCAACTGCACATACACCACGTGTAAAACATTAAAGCAAGTATGTATAGTTTATGTTATTAACATTAATTACGAACCTTATATCGGTATTGCAGAAATTCTTTATGTATTCTGCCCCGTAGAAAACTGACGTCGATAAATTCGGGACACAATCGATCAGTTCATTCTCATCGGGCCAGACTGCAACGAGTTTCCACACCTGCAGCCAGCGAATCAACGAATTAATGTCAATGGTTCGTCGCTATTTTTCTATTTTCTTCTTACCGATATTGCCGATAATAATTTTTATCGCAATTTTATAGATAATTTTAGGATAATTATTAAAGATGGGATTACGTGAAATTTGTTAAATCTGTTTCCTCGTGTTGGAATTATATTTTGATCGCACTTATCGATAATATTTTTATTATATTTTATAGGTTCTCGATCTCATCTTGGAAAAAACAGCGAAGTGAATTCTATCTTTAACACTTATGTACCTGTTCGACAAAGATGCTCTCGATAGCGATCATCGTTACCATGGAATAGAAATATTATTCGTATATCGTTTGATAGTGCCATAGTCCTGTTATTATCGTAAAGTATCGTAGACCCTTATAATATTCCTTACGTTCATCTTTATAATAGAAATCTAGCGATTTCATATTTCCCCCCAACCACACCGAGTGACGATGAGTTGAAGTTTTCATTTTCTCTTTCTTTGCGCGATAATAAAGAATTCTCTTTGTGATCGTGTCGCGCGTGTTCGTGGCAAAGAGTTGAACAGAATTTCATATAACAATTTGAACCGTATAAGGCGGCAGATTAAAAGCGCTCGTGTCATTAATAATTGTTATAAGCGTTATAGAATAGATAGAGCTAACGTTAGAGAATAGATAGAGCTAACGTTAGAGAATAGATAGAGCTAACGCGGTTTATTTTCGCCACGGTGTTGCGTGATAACGTCGACGTGCTTTTTACTTTGTACGGCTTACTGCATTTTAGAAAGGAATAGGTACGCACGTAATATCTAAGTACGTATGACACGCAGATGGGGTATTTAGAAATTATGTATTGGGAGAGTATCGGGAGAATTTTAGAGATAAACGTTATCGAGGTATTTTGCGTTAAAGTAGAATGAAATTTTATTAGAAGGTTCGTCGGTTATCCTTTATTTTACAATATTGTTATAATAATTATAAAGTTAGTTCGATTCTTTTCTTTAGAAGTAAATTTGATACCGGTGTGACATCGTATCTATGATAATACGATCAATTTCTTGACTTTTCGTGTAATTTTAACAATAGTTTTGTATTACTATAATTTTTTTACTATAATTTTTTTAATTTTAATTACTATAATTTTATCATATAACGTATTAGTGTAGCCACTTTAAGACCGTAATTGTTTTTTTTTTCTGAAAAAATCTCAGTTTAACGAAACTTTTATCGCATTTATTGTAAATATTTGTTGAAGTTACTAACGTGCTACTAATTATTACTTTGCTTTCAGGACTGAAACTTTATAACCAATTTTATATACTACTTGCTAATTAGTATGGAAATACGGTTATATATATGCATAGTTTTCAGTCATCAGTGAACTATCAGTTGTCGTGTCGATCATGAGTGTTTCTAAGGACGATTATTATAGCATCAATAAGGTGGTCTTGTCATTGGTCGGACAGTGGCCGTATCAAGCACCCTGGCAAAAATTTATTTTGTCGGTTAACGTTATACTTGGTATTAGTAGCCAAATGTATCTTCAGGTAAATACGATTAGAGAAGAGGTCGGATTGATTCGAGAGGATTAAAAGTAAAATATTGTCGCGTTTTAATCGAGAGTTGACTGCAGGTTGAAAAGAGATGGCTTTTTATGTTAATTATTGTTGCAATTTTAAGTCGATTTTTATTATCGAGTTTGTTATTAATTTTATTCGTTTTTTGTTCTTTTAATTAGACACGTGCATTAATAGCTGCATGGACCAATTGGGATCTCGTGATTGAGCTTTTGTCTGCTATTCTAATTCAAAGTCTCTGTCTTCTTAAATTTCTGAATTGTCTTTTTAACGCTCGCAAGGTACATTAATATTTATATTAACTCGAACAGTTGGCATAATTGTTTTTCTTTAACAGATTTGGCAAAAATCATAATAATCTTGCGCACGAATTTATATTTATTCTGCAGATGAAAATTTTACTCGTACAAATGCAAGACGCGTGGAAATTAAAACTGACGGACAAAGAAAGAGAAATATTGCATATTTACGCGCTCGAGGGTAACAAATTCTCGTGGGTTTATGTTGGTAAAGAAGTTTTATACGAAATATATTTTATATGCAAATTATAATCATAACATTTTATAATAATAATAAATATATATATATATATATAATTTTAGTTACGATGTATGTTGTAACGTTTCTTTACGCGACGTTACCGCACATTCCAACACTCGTAGCGTTCGTGTCGAATAAAAACGAGACCATACAAGGTGCTTTATTGTTTGACGTTGAACAAGTCGTCGACCGCGAGAAATATTATTATGTAATATTGATCCATTCCTTTTACACTACATTTTTGCTAATAACATTACCAGCCTCAGCGGATTCAATGTTTCTGGTTTTCGTTCAATATGCTTGTGCAAAGTTCTCATTGATAGGGTACGCATTTTTAATTGTGTTTTTGATTTTAAGATAAAACAAAGTCTTATTAAAGTTATTATAATTGTAGACAACAATTGGAGACCATTCAAGATGATAATATTGATGTAAATATTCACGTTCCCCGCAGCGAGGATAAAGTGTATAAAAAGATTATCAATAGCATTATCGACCATAAAAACGCGTTGAAGTTCGTATTCGATACATAAAATAATATATTAGAAGTGGTAAGGAAAAGAAACTAATTTTTTTCTAATACAGTTTATCGTAATTAGATTTGCCGAATTATTGGCCTCCACATATTCATCGAGCTTTTTATTTCAAACTGGTCTTAACGTTGCGGTTATCACGTTTAACGGCGTTCAGGTTGGTAAACGAAAATTTTTAATATTTATAAAAAAAATTAATATTACTTTTCTTTTTGTTAGGCCGTAATATGTCTGGATGGTAGAAAAGAGGAAGCTTTAAGATTCTGTATAACAGCTTTGACCGTGAGTTTCCATTTTCTATTCTTGAGTTTGCCATGTCAAAAATTGCTTGATCATAGTCTTCAAATAAACGATTCGATGTAAGTTTCTTTTTTTGTTTTCTAACAATTTATTTATCTATTTTAAATATATGTTTATATCAAATTTTTGTTTGATGCAGTTATTGCAGTAACTGGTACGCCACTTCGATCAAATCAAGACGATTGCTGGAGTTGATGTTAATGCGTAGTCGCATACCTTCTCAAATAACCGCTGGAAAGATTTATATGATGTCTTTAGAGAATTTCGGTTCGGTAAGAAGATCTGTTAGTATTATTAAAATAAAATATTACTAAGATAATACTTTGTTTAGGCCATGCAAGCTTCAATGTCTTATTTCACCGTGTTGACGTCAATCCGCTGAATGATCATTCGTATTTCGATTGGAAATAAGTCGTTCATGGTACGAGAACATGAGGCATATAGCACATCAGAATTATATTACTACATTCTTTAGAAAAAAGAATACGTTAACACTGCATTGTAAAAGTAATCGATTATTATTTCATTTTCCTTTCTATCTATCCATCCCATTATGTTAATATTTCAGCTTTTAAATATTTATCAATATTTAATAATAAGGGTATGAGAATGTCGTAAGTATCAATTACAAGGATTATGTCGCATGTTTTTTTGCATAAATTGCATTTGTTTATTCTTCTTCCCTTACTTTGCCAATTTCAGAGATTCATAAATTTTATTGCACTTGATTTGCGTACACAGATCGGACATAAACGTAGACACATGACTTTCCTTGTCTCTCTGTTTTCCAGTCTCATATACGGTGACCAAAGTCATTCTGGGGTCCATATTATACAATGCGTATGTACATAAATCCTGTAAAAATGTTTGGTTTGTTTATAACTATTTTATTAGACGTGAAAATGTTAATGTAAATTACCAGTGCACCTTTAAACTTTTAGCATAAATTATTTTGTCCATGGTAAGAAGCTCCGCGTAACGTTCTCTTATTTTATTTTGAATATTTTCCCAATGAATCGACGGTTTCTGCATGAATGCCTACAAATTCACAGGAAATTATATCGCGTATTTTATATGCTTTTTTACATTTGTAAGTATTTTATACTTACACATGGACAGCTGACAACAATTGCAAACTCTTCAGGTATTTCAAATTTTCTGTCTGGGTGTTTATAACCTGCACCTGATTCTTTCATTCCTCTAGAGTCAAACACTATTAAAACGGCTACTACATCATGCTTACGCTGGAAACTCTGAATTCTGAAATATATAAAGGATATTCAAGAATACGATTGTCTAATAAATTCTACGACTATGAAGAATATAATTTACTTGTGATAGTAATCCACGCTCTGTTTACTCATTATACTTCTCATTTCTCCAGGAGTAGCTTGCTGACTCAATGTTGTATGGAAATATAAAGAACATTTGGCTAATACCGCATTTTTTAATTTTACTAACCATTGATACAACGCTGGTTGTTGATTTGCTTTAAGAAATGTAGCCCCGAATCCTAATTTCCATGACTAGAAATATATATAGCTATTATAGGAGGTTATTAGTAGTATGCATAAAATGCAAATACAAACTTCTTTGCTTTGTAAAGTCCTTTCCCATGCAGACATTCGTGTTTGCGCTCCAAAAAGTGCCATAAGAGTAGGTAAAAATCTCCAGTGTTGTACTTCGATATGCGCTTCTATTAATTGAACTAATATTTCACATTCCAAACTAATAAATAATGTAAAATATATTTAGGATTAAAAATGTACCGTATAGTGCAGTATGAGCTATAATAAAGACTTACGTTAAAGCTGTTTTTATGGCTGTCAATGCAAAGTGTGAACACGACAACGAATGTGTTTGCACTATTATGCTGATACACTGTAATAGTTCTTGATATTTCATGGTTTTATTGTTAATGCTCATACTGTACATCTTTTCATAACTGCAGGATAATATTTCTATATAAGATTTGATATAAATTAATACGGAATCGTCATACTAACAAATCTATCAACTGGATCCTTGCCACAATGAATTGATAAAGTTGACTAGATACTTCTGCGACTATTGCTCCAATGGCATTTGTTCCTCTCGTCATTTCTTCTAACCTTCGAAGGTCAGACTTTAATGATTCATAGACGGTTTTTAAAGAATTCTAAAGAACAGTGCTAAATTAGTATTTTTGTTAATGTTTTATAAAAATCATATGCATATCCCTAATGTTTTAAAATATAT
Source organism: Odynerus spinipes (assembly GCA_032403825.1). Taxonomy (NCBI): domain Eukaryota; kingdom Metazoa; phylum Arthropoda; class Insecta; order Hymenoptera; family Vespidae; genus Odynerus; species Odynerus spinipes. The sequence continues at coordinate 7,277,001 of JAIFRP010000026.1, forward strand.
AAATTTTAATAATATTTTTAAAAGACTATATAAAGTATATACATCTTTCCTCAGAAAGCCTTTGTTCTTAGTATGAAGAAAACCCAGATCTGCGTAAGAACGTTCTGCAAAAGCTATTTGCGGTAAATGCATTAACAACATTCCCCATGGCCCCATCTGCGTTTGCCTGCATGACTCTCGTTCTTTTTCCTAAAGTTCGTGTATCACAATTATGTCATTAAAATTTGATTGTTTAAAAACAATAATATACAAGGGAACCACTTACAACAAGCTCTTTTGCTTTATCAGAGCACAATTGTGTAACTTGTGTAAAAAAATTATTAAGAAATTCCTCTTCATGATCCATTTTCTACTTTGATATATACATCAATTACAACAGAGTATTTATTCAGTCTTCGGTAACATTGGCATATTTTTTACGGTTATGTGTGGTTATGACACTAAAGTATTTATCATAATACAAATAAAACCTCTCTTTAAAACGCCATCTTAATTTAACGTAAGAGTCGGTTAAGAGAACGCTCGACCTTACCTACTGCAGTTTATAATCAGTTGGTAAAAAACGTGTCTGTAATAACTACATTTTTTACTGTAAGTAAAAAAGCCCGAATCCTAGTAGCATTATCACTCAGCACTATCTACCGACTAACGATTAAACTATCTTTATATTTTAATCCGAAGAGTAATGCTGTGAAATTTAAATCAATTTAAAATGCTTTTTACATAAAATGTCTAATATAATAAAAACGTTATTGTTGTTTAAAAAAAAATCACGTTCAATTTTGTAATAAATTAATAAATAGAAATTTCGGTATCTCTCCGGTGCAATTTTGAAATACGATGAAATATTTCACGTGTGATATTTTTAATTAACCATAAGATACTTTTTATTACATTTCTATGAATCACTTTGCAAAAAGAATTGATTAATTTCTTCATTCTAAAGTAATAGGTGATATTATTTAATCCAGACATGTCGAAGTAAAAAGAAAACGATACTCACGCGTTGCAAAAACCATCGAATCGCCAAATTCCAGCACGAAACGTACGACAGAACTTCACTCCACCAAATCAAAACTAAAATTGCCACGAATCGATATATCAAACAGAGAGAGAGAGAGAGAGTCCGTGGCGTCACGAATTCTCCTTAATCGCAAAATCAAAGAAGAAAAGGAAGAAGAAAAGGGTGGAAAGGGTATAGCCCTACCTACCCCCTTAACCCCATCGATTCCTAGTAACTAATCCCTTCCTAACTATAGCACACCCGTTAGTCATAGCTCTGTCATCAGACATGTAAATCTTTCGTTATTAGCAACAGTCTACTATGTTGTACGTACGATTCAAACGGAATCCTCGATGAGGTTTCGGGTTTCGGTTGCACCAGCTGTAACGCCGGTCAAATTTTGTCTGGCGAACGTAAAACGGTAGATGGACGATGTCCATATCGTCGAAATGGACAACACGCAGCTTAGACATATGAAGCTTACCAAGAGACTGATGTGTATCGTGGGACAATGGCCATATCAGGGGACTATGGAAAGGATATTGGTTTCCTTGGTGTTTCTGCCGTTTATTGGAATCCAAACTGTTTTACAAGTAGGTTGATATATGTATGTGTAATAATAACGCGGTGCTCGGTATTTGTAATCGTGATTTTTTTAATTCTTACCGTGATATATTAGAAATTTGTATTATTTATTTTATAGATTTGTTATTATTAAGGTACGCGTAGATATTAATGGCAAGTATCTTTTTATCGTGATTTTACCATCACGTGAATGGTATAAAGATTTAATAAATTTTTTGTCATATCTCATTATTGATCGTTTATACCTGTATGTATCTACGCGTGAGTGATAATTGATATGATAATGAACGTATAATCAAAGACTATGACGATGACTATAATGTTCAGGGTTGTGGTATGATAGCCGCATGGAATTACGACAGTGACATAGCCTTGGAAAATTTCGCGCCTTTCCTGAGCAGCCTGATGATCATCGTGAAGATCTTTAACTTTATTTTTAACAGCGCCAAGGCACGTACCGTACTGTATTTATACGAGAGGGAGAGAGAGAGAGAGAAATAAAGTTAGATCCTCTCCGTTAAATATTACCGTCATATAAAATGATATCTGCTCTTAGATGAAAAAGCTTTTGGTGACGATGCAAGAGGACTGGGGAATGGTCATGAAGCGAGACGAGGAGATTCGTATTCTTCAGGATTATTATTCCATTGGCGCGTTTTTGAGTAAAGGCTATGCAGGTAGAATTTAATATGAGTAATTATTCATTTAATTCTCGCTATATGT
>JAIFRP010000026.1:7283558-7303389 GCA_032403825.1 Odynerus spinipes
AGAGAGAGAGATAAATAAAGTTAGATCCTCTCCGTTAAATATTACCGTCATATAAAATGATATCTCCTCTTAGATGAAAAAGCTTTTGGTGACGATGCAAGAGGACTGGGGAATGGTCATGAAGCGAGACGAGGAGATCCGTATTCTTCAGGATTATTATTCCATTGGCGCGTTGTTGAGTAAGGGTTATGCAGGTAGAATTTAATATGAGCAATTATTAATGTAATTGTCGCGATACGTAGAAATGATTTTTATTTTTAATTTGCAAAATTTAATTATAATTTTTTTATATTAATAGCTACCGTCGATCTTTAATAAATTCTTATCGTTAATTTTAACTAAATGTTACTCTTCAGTATGCGTTTATGGATCGATGGCGCCATTTTTGACCGTCCCAGTCATAACTTTGACTACGCGATTTTTGGGAATGGCGAACAACGAGACGGAGAAGTATCCTTTGATTTTTCATGTGGAATATTTTATAAACATCGAAAAGCATTATTATATTGCTCTGATACACTCGTACTTTGGTACTATCGGATTTTGTGCCGCCGTCGTTGGCATAGACTCCATGTTTGTCTTTTACGTTCAACATGCTTGTGGTATTATAACGATCTTAGGGTAATATCAATTTTAACGTTGGGAAGAAATTAATGAATTAAGTAATTCCGTCGATAATTTGTCTTTCTCGTTATTTTAGACATCGTTTAGAAAATTTTATTAAAGACGGTGACATCGACGTTGACATTTATCCGGAAAAAGCGAACGACAAGGCTTTCAAATTTGCCGGGGAATGTGTAGCACTGCACAATCATATTTTACGGTCTGTATTGACACGTGACGAGTAAAGAAAAATATGTTTGTTATAATTATAAATTTGTTGCGCTGCTTTAAGATATTCTCAGTTGCTCGAATCGTCGAATACTGTGTCCTTCTTTCTTCAATTGGGACTCAACATGGTTTGCATAAGTTTCACGGGATTTCAGGTGAATGTTAAATGTATTAATGTTTAATAAAAATTTCGTAATATAATATATTTAAAACTATTAATGACGAGGGTAAAAAGGTTTTTAAAAAAAATATGAACACAGATTTTATATGTAGTAGAAATTTATTCATTAACAAATTGTTTCAATACAAACATTTCTTTCGAAACAGGCGGTGATGCATTTAAACAAACCAGACGAAGCATTCAGATACGGTTCATTCGCCATCGCGCAAACATGTCACTTGCTCTACGAAAGTTTACCGGCACAGCAATTATACGATCATAGTTTAAGAGTATGCGAATTCGCGTAAGTACACATCGATTTGATTCTCGATAAATTAATTACATACATTCTTTCACGAATTTAATTTTAATTTAGCCAAAAATCTTTATTAACGTTAAACAAAAATTGTAATAATTTAGTGCTAGTGGAAATTGGTATCGTGCTTCGTTGAGAACCAGAAGAATCTTAAATCTAATGATACTTAGAAGTCAGAAACCGATTCAATTAACTGCCGGCAAGTTTTACACTCTAAATCTGGAGAACTTTAGTGCGGTAAGACAGAAGTATGATAATTATACCAATTCGGATAATCATACCGGTAGCCGATCCATTTAGTCTACTCCATTCGATTTTATTACATATAATGATTATTGATCGCAAATGTAATTTATGATTAATGCCTCGTCTCAGAGATGATTACTTGATTACGGATCGCTTCAATTGCAGTGATTACTTCGTTGATGAATTGATTAATTATTCAATTATTAAGTAATCAATGTAGAAGAAATTTCTTTTCTTTTTTTAAGAATTCCTTTGTATGTTTAATAGGCCAGAATAATAATCATCATCATTCAGGAATTGTTAGATAATATTATCTCAGCTACCGGTACCGTTTCTTTCATTTTTATTATACAGTTCATGCAATCGTGATTATAACATTTACAGGTAATCACATCGATAAATTATTTTATACATATTTCTTATATGTTTAAGGTTGTACGAACATCGTTTTCCTATTTCACAGTTCTCTGCTCAATGCGATGATCTACCAAGGCGATCTACCAGTAGAAATATCGATAGTTTCTATGGAGTGATAGATCATGCGAGATCAACGACGAATTACCTCAAAAGAGAAACATAACATAGTCTTAAAATGATTTATCGTTAATATATATACATACACATATATACATATAGTATGATCGATCGTAATCGTTAACATGATTTCTCTAAAACTATTACAACTTTTCTATTTACAGCACTTCATGTTTAGTAGTACCACGTGATCGTAGTCGACAGTGTCGGCTCGCCGACGCGTGCGCGCGCGTTGCCATATGGCTGACTCGTAGCTAATTCGTTTATAAAGATCGACGACAGATTGCCGAAATTTTCGAGGGGAGAGTACTAAAGAGAAAGAGAGAGAGAGTGAATGTGTGCATCGATCTATCATAGGTGAGCTCTGCTCTAATTGGATCGAAAATGAAAAGTAGCTCGATGAAAGGTCTATAACGATCTTTCGGTGATGATCATGATTTTCTTCATGATGAATGGGAATTTATTGAAAACTTGAATGAAAATTTATGAAAATTGAAAGCTGAAGTTACATTTTGTTTCTCATGACGTAAAAATTACTTTTTGAATACGTCCTAAATTATTTTCTACTAAATGGACATTTGTTATCACGATTTTTAAATACATACATTCCATATTACAGATTCAAGAGATTAAAAAACATTTTAAATATTAAAACTGATAAAAAATTAAATCTTTTCGAGTATACGTACACCAAGGATACAAAAAAATAACAAAATCAAAACTATTCATAGAAAAAGAATGACCGATCTCACAGGGCCCGATCTCGTCTTAAAATACCCCCACCACTTCAACATTTATCCCGAGATCTTGAAAAACGGAGCACCTTGCGCGTGGAGTCGCGCGAGGAGAGTCCGAGTGTGCAGACCGTCTAAAAGATGGATATCGCTAATTGTCTTAAGGCGAATGGTTCTAGTAGCACGCGACCGTTGTGCCCTCTTTTTACCCCCACCCCTCTCTCTCTCACTCTCTTGACACCGCTCTCTTCTTTCTCTTATCTCGACATCTCTTTAGAATTTAAAGAGACCGCGGTACGATTCCATCGACGTTGCCCTCTTTTCTCATCTCCCCCCACCTCCTTCAGCCCCCTAATAGTCCACCCCTGAGACGAGTCACCGTACCGCATCACTGGCGAACCGTGACGATGTATGGCACATACATATATGCATCGCTATTACGGTAGGAGACAAAGTTCGTTATATTTTTTATACAGGTTACCCTCGTATAACACGGTACCTGAATAAATACCCTAATAAGGTATTTGAAAAAACAAGGGTGTAATAGACCACTGCGTGAAAATTAACTGGAGTCCTCGTACAACACGGTTTTGACAAAACACAGTATCCCTAATACAACACGAAACTCTGAACGAAATAAAAAATTTATAGCGTTCCTCTATCCGTCACCCCCGTTAAAGAAAATTTTCCAAAAGAAAATGTACCAGTGGTTCTCATCCAGCACCACCTACCCAACGTATTAAAAAAAAAGAAAACCTTGTTACGTTTCTTTCTTCCTCTCTCCCTCCCTCCCATCCTCTCGAGTGTCCCTTTAAACAGCTCCGACTCGCGGGAGCTCGGGCAGGTACTACTCGAGAGGATACGAACAGGAAGCAGGATGCGTGGTAGCGCTCTCTCGGCAGGAGGAGCTCTGGTCGCGAGGGAAGAGAAAGAAAACGCGGAGAGAGGGTAGATAGTATTCAACGCAGGAGGAGTCGGGACTGTGGGCCCACCAGGTGCACGTATTACCTATAAGGATGAGCACGAAACCAAGTGGGAACCATATGTTGATGCGGCGAAGAACTCGCCGGCACGCGCCACACTCAAACTCGAGCCTTTACACCGCGAAGATCTCTCTCTCTCTCTCTTTCACTTTTTCTCTTTTCTTCACTCGATGTACCTTCTTTTCCACATTTTTTCACGTGAGATAAAGTTCGATTTACGTTTATGACAACGATCGGAAGAGAGGAAAAGAAATTTAAAGAAAAAAACGATAAAATAAAGAAAATAAAGAAGAGGGAGATAAAAATGATCGAGATACAAGTATTCTAATCACGAAAGTGACGTTCGGTACGAGTGACAAATTCCAAGTGAAGATTCAACACCTAACCCCCCAGATGTTCGTCGAGAGAAACAGTTTTATTTAAACAAAAGGATAACACGCGTGATTTTTTTAAGATGCACGAACGTTAACCGCGCAGTGATGATCGGTTCACAGTGATCCTAATCGATGTTACACGCGTAGCGGTTATTAACAATGGCTCTTCTATCGAATCATCACAGTGATTATCAATCCTGCTCATCGGACATGTTGACGCCCACTTACGCGACGTCAACCTCAAGGACTTACGATCCTCTCTATCCCTCGCCGTACAACTCGCCGAATTGCGAACACGTTAAAACGATCTACGGTGAAAGTTACGTGTACAAGGGTGAATTGACACCGAGGAGAGAGATCGAGAGCATCGATTATGCGAAAAATCTCGAAGCGGAGTATTCCAGAACGCCGGAGGGATACGAGAGAGGACCTTGCGGTGTTTTAACACCCGTCACGCCACAACGGTTAGTTTCTTCGTTACCAGTTTTTGTTTTCTCTATTTTTTTTTGCGGGGAAACATCACGATGTGGGAGTAATTTTTTTGGTAAGGTTTAAAGTCGCGTAAACGTCTAGGTCATTGGCGACTCTATGGTGAAATTTATATTTCATAGTATAAGTTACAGTCCTTGGAGTATTCTTTTTCTTTTTTCAGGGCGTTTTCACGTTCGATCGTTTCTCGACGATTGTCGGTAAACTTTTGACGAGAACTTTGTTGGTGTTGTGTTGTTATGTGTCGCACGTTGTTAATCACCGATCGCTTGATAGTTTTTCTCACGCACGATTCAACTTTTAAATGGGAATTTTTATGTAAATTGTCGAGTCGAGCGTCGTTAGAATCGTTTTTCATTGATTTTTCATAGGTACGAGACGCAGCATCCGATGGACCACGGGATGTCGCCGAGGACGACGGTGTACGAGGAGAATTCGATGGAATATCATCCGACGGCTTATTGTTACGAGACGCTCACGCAAAGGCCGAGGTATCAAACGGAGGAAAGCGATAAGACGATTTGTACGATTGTCGAGTCGAGGAGGAATTGTTGGGATGCGATATCTTCGACGGCACAGGTTCGAATCAAATTTGTTATAAAAATATCGAATAATAAGAAAAGTAATGTTTCAATTGTACGAGTAATGTCAAATGGGAAGGAAACAAATTATTAAACATATCTATTATTAATAAGGATGTAGAAGGAATTTGAATAATAACATTTACATAATTTTATTTACATTTTATAGAGTTTACATATGTATTATAAATTATGTATTATAATATAAATTAAATTTTTCATGGAATAAGATTTAAAAATAATTTTAATTCGTGTCATTTTCACAGTAAAAATTTGTGTATTTACAATAACCTAATTAAAAGCTTAGCATTATTCAATTAATTTAATCCAATGACGTTCTATAAATAATAGAAAAATCAATCATCACCTACGACCCAACCGCGAAGAGGAAGACGACGTTCGAGCGACGTGCCACCATCACCGAGCGTTCTCAAACGTCGCAGACTCGCGGCGAACGCTCGCGAGAGACGACGAATGAACGGTTTGAACGATGCTTTCGATAAATTGCGAGAGGTCGTGCCGAGTTTGGGTGCCGATCACAAGCTCAGCAAATTCGAGACCCTTCAAATGGCTCAGACTTATATCGCTGCGCTTTGTGAGCTACTTGAGAAGCACGATGGAAAGAGATAAAAAAAGGTGAGATCAAAATTCGTTAGATTTTTTTCTAAATACTTATAAATAATTTCTTTATTTCGTTTGAAACAATTTTTGTAAATTGTTAATCATAAGTGATCAAGAATTCGGTAATAATTACAGTACGTATATTATTGAATGAAATGAAAAATGTGTATATATATAAAAATGTTATATGTAAATTGATATTAAAAAAACGCTACAAATTTGTCGAATGATCGAATATGTAAAATAATAAGTAGGTATCTTCATTTTATTGGAAAAACCTATTTTGCTGTAAAAAAAATACTCACGATTATACGATTATAATAATTATAACTTAGGTATATAATAAGTGGCCTTGAAATTGTAATTTATAAAGAGTTAACGACGATCCTACTTTTATTTATTATTACGTATTACTTTTAATCACGCACTGATCATACTCGTAAGTTACGATACTATTTATGAGAATTGTTACTATGTTAAAGGATGTGCCATTGAATGTTTAATACTCTTGATTTTCGTCCGTCTACACTTTTTAATATCATGTTCCTCTTTATATAATTAATTTATAGTATATCTTTCCTAATGTAAATATAATGCGTGAGAAATGTTCGATGTCTGGTCCAGAGCGTTGACTTAAGTTAACGATATAATAATGTTAAGTTGATTAGATTAAAAGTGTGACTCTAATCGTGTCCAAAGATTAATAATTCAAAGAAATTTATTTCATCGATCTTCGCACGAAACGAATTTACACTGTCATCTAATTTTACAATTTCCGTCCGCTCGTAGATATAATGTTACCTGTAACTTTAGTTTATAATTAAACAATGTTATGTATTTAACGTGTCAAGAGATAAAAAGAATCTAATGATCACGTATATAGGTAAATATTAGAAATATATTAGAAATGTATTAGAAATATGTTAGAAATATGTTAGAAATATGTTAGAAATATATTAGAAATATGTTAGAATAATAAGAAGATATACAGCGATCAGGCCAAAGAAGTGTGTACGTAAAAAAGTAACTTCGTGTGTCCTTGCGTTTGTTTTCACTTCGAACAGTATTTTATCGATAAGATTGTTCTAATAAGCGATCGCCAAAAACGTGCTAATTACTGTATTGTTACGAATGTCTTTTTTTGTAAATAAAGCACCTTTACAAGAAGAACGGGAAATAGGTAGCATCACTTTCACGGAACAGCTTGCGAACAAACGAGCTCGAAACGAACCCTTTTTCTTTTCGTAGAAATATTTCGATAGGGGAAAGAAGGACAGAGAGGTGGAGACAGAGAAATCCGTCACTTTTCGAAAATCGTGGGCGGACAGCGGCACGTGACTCACAATTGGGTTCGTCAAGAAATTTGCACGACTATTTTCCCATTTCTAGAATCCGTCGATCTAACTTTTCAAGATCGGATCGAAACATTTCTATTTTATTTAATAAAGAGGACTCTGCCTGTTTCTCTCCCCGACTTTAGACAAAAATCGCGTTACGGTTGATGGAGAGAGCGAGGAAAATAGTCGAAATGCGAAAGGTAAAGAAACAAGAGGGATGAATTTTGACGGAGTGGTTAGTCGAATATTGGGCGTTACTGGAGACGGTCAAACCAGGAAAGGATCAGCACGGAAAATCGATTTTAAACGCGATCCCCGTTCGACCGTGACCCTCCACACCCATTCGATCACAAAATAAATTAACAACGAGTATGGGAGATACCTTTGTTGCATTTTTCTATTCTGCATTTCACGAATTATTTGCGCTAATATGTTTCTAATACCTCTAACGATATATCATTTGAAAGTAATTAGAATAATAAACAATATAACACGATATTATAATATTTGCAAGGCTAGCAAGAAAAATTGTTTAGTTTTGAGAATGAAGTTTAAATAGAATGAAAATTTGTACCGCGAGAGATATCGAAGAGGAGAGGAAAAATTCGTCACGGCGTGTTGCAGGTACGAGAAACGGAGCAACCGATGATCCGAAAATCTCGTGACACCTCGCTACCCTTATGGTGTCAAGTATCACGCTTTACCACCACCTGACACCGTGTCGAAAGAGTTTGCCACCAATCCTTTCGCTTTGACCGCAAACTCGTTAACCCCTTTTGTCATAATCAAAGCTCTCGCTCGTTGATTAACAACGAAAATCATCCGCGACGAGAAGTAGTCTCGCTAAAAAGGACACGGCGCCATAGTTTGTAAAATTGAGCAAATGTAAGAAAGAAGTGTAAATATTTAATAAGAATTTACGAATAGGTAATTAAAAGAATTTTATTGTGATTAAAATCATTTAGTTTTGTATAAAATTATATTTGATAAGAAAAAATAGGAGATGAGCACTTCGTAAGTACTACGGCCATATTGGATTACGTGATAAATTACTACGAAATATTATAAATCTTTTATCAGTCCCGTTTTATCTTTAAACTATTTATCATTAATTTAATTTCTTAATCGATCATTTTTTTTTATTTAATCTTAAATAGAACTCGTTTTTCCATCTCGACGAATTTTTATAACCAACAATGGATCATAACATTCTAATATATTTACAGTACGTAGTCTAATGCTGTCCCAATAGATTTTTTTTCGAGTCATCCCGTGAGGAGTAGTCAAAGTCCGCTGAAAAATAAACGACGGATTAGTCGCGGCAGTCTCTTAGCCCTTGGCCGACAAAAGAGAGTCGGCTATTAGATTAGTGCTCGAAAGAACTCGCCGACAGGATGACTAAGGTATCCTTACTTATAACTTCGAACTCTTCTCTTCTCGCTGGAGAAGACATCGTCGAGAAGGCAAACGAATCCGCAAACTATTTTCCCTGTCTGCTATAGTGACGTCGAAGCCGACTTTGCGCGGTGATTTCAATGCAACGAACCGAACGATTTCTCTACTCTTCTTTTGTTAATTATTGCATAAAAGCGTGCGGTAAAATGGATCGTCGCGTATCAAGAGATTTTTCGTACAATAGACACGCGATTTAGGAAGATACTTATTTTTTTTTTTTTTTCTTTAAAAAACTCGATTGATACGTTAATATCGAATGCTTGAAAAAATTCCTTAGAATCGTATATAGGGTGTCGCAAAAGTTAGTAATCAATTTTAATATGGATCTAACAAAAATTTGTTTTATTCGATAACAGAACAGTGGCCTATATTTTGCATCGATATAAAAGTCTGTGAAATAACATACAGAATATCTCTGTTTTTTAATCAAAAAACGTGCCAAATAGTATACGAAAGTAATCGAATCGAATAGTCCTCTAAAAAACTCGTCGATTCCACATTTGTCCCGACACTTTTTTCTTACCTTCTCGAGTAAACACCATCGCATCTTAAAGATTGGCAATAACTTTTCTCAACATCCTATATAAAACCGAATTACGGCAAATGCCTTTATATACGCGTGCGAGTCCGCGCGTATAACGTTATATTTTGTCGTGGAAGACGAAATAAGACGAAGACGATGACAGGAGCGAGAGTAGAGAGGAGAAAAGGACAGGCCGCAAATGAGCGGCTCTCTCACAACGGCAGATGCCCGAGAAATTATGGGAATCTTGTATTTGTCTGCGTGTGTCGCGGCGTGCGATCAAAAAGGGTATCTACCTATGCCTCCGTGCTACGTGGGTATTTTAGACAAAAATTCACTCCTAAACCGCATATCTAAATAAAACTTTAAGCGTGCCCACTTCTTTTTTATTTGACCAAATAAGAAAGGATAGGGAATAGAAAGAGAGAGAGAGAGAGAGATGGAGAGGAGAAATAAGAATTCTGGTGATCACGCAGATCGTGTTTCTCCTCGTATGTATTTCCCTTTCTTATATTCAGCTCCCTTTACAATCCTTTTATGTTATTCTTCTCCCAACCTACCTATTTTTTTATGTTCTTCTTTACAAGAAACATATATTTTTTATTGGAACCGCGTTAGACACCTCGAAATAAAAGAACCGGTAGGCGAAACTCCGAGACCCTACAATCAGATTGATAACATACGAAAATCCTCTACGTTGGAAGACTTTTTTCGTGATCACTTTTCTAATATGCAAATGAGAAGACGATTAACACTTGGACTGTTATGTCACTCAAATATGGCTGACGTATAAAAGTTGTCCATTCGATGGATATTTAGAATTTATTTATTCATTCAATATTTTTACTAAAGTCGTGTAAGTAATCAAAAAACAAAACGATTAAAAGTTATATTAGAAAGCTTATTAACTTTTGGACTCTGTTAGAATCACGATCACCTATCATCGTACCATCAATCAAAGTGTTAATCCGAAAAAAACCTGATCAACAAATTTCAACAAATTCTCTATCAATGTAGAATACAAAAAAAATGAATTTTTAACATAAGACACGAGCCACGTTCCTTCCCGTGTACGAAGAAGCCTCCCCGACACGAACACCCTCGTGAAAATTCGTAGTTTGCTCCCAGTACTCGTACATATCGCGAGTATTATTACAAGGGAGTTTCTTGCAACACGGTATTATCGACACGGCACGCGCCCTGTCCGAAATATGGTGAACAGATGAGCACGATGAATACCCTCGGGACTTGCGGTACCGTATTCACGGTGAATCGCGAAAATGACTCCTCGATGTTGGCGTATAGTGATTTCGCGGGGAATAAGAAGAAAAGTACGTGTATATAAAAACCGACGCGTACGTACACCAAGTGTTACGCATTATAAATCCAGCTACGGCTCGGATCCAGGGATCCGAGACGATAAACGTTCGCAGATGACTCCTCGCGTCTTTTTATGAAAAACTTTATATTCCTTAGCGTATAAAACTTGTCGTTAAAATGTAACAAACGCGTTCGAGGCGATTTTCTTGTATGTTTTTATTTTATCTTACTTTATTTTATTTTTTTTTTAGTTTCTCTACGCTCGTTCCAACGATACTACTAATTTTATTTAAACTATATCACGGAAGTGGTAGATCGTTAGCTATCGGAGTTTGCGCTAGAGTAAAGAGAAGAGAACATTTTATTTTCTATGTTAAGCAATTAAGATGTAGTTAACCCTCTATATCTCCGTTTATGGTAGCCCGGCAATTGACTACGGACACGCTTCGCCGGTCTGCCTGTAACCGATGCAACAGATGACACTGACTTCTCGATGGCACCAGCCTACCTATCACGAGGGTACGGGATCCCCATTTGTTGTCCGTGGACTCGTGCCATGTGGTGATCCCTCCTCCGACCCAGAAACCAACCCCCGACACGTCATCGAAATACCTAATTTAGTTTTGGACTACTCGAGCCTGCTACCGATCCCTTCTCGTTTTTTTTATATATAACCTTAAATTCGATTGTTTAAATAATTGTAATAATTATAGAGCAACGATGTAGGGTAAGTCCAGGGGAGGTGATCACGATGCAAGTTTTGTTATTATTTAAAAAATAACTAACGTTGATACGATTTTGGTAAAAATGAATTGAACCTAGTTTTAGTTACGAATAAATAACTTATCTTTGTATTTATTATAACAAATACTATAATATAAAAAATAACCAAAAATATCGTTGCATACCATAGCATTTGAGCAACAAATTAATTGTGTTGTATACATGTATCTACTTACAATAGCGTTAGAAAATAATATACTATACGAATTTGTAGATTATATATTATTACGAATGACTAATCAATACTTTATTGTTTGATTTTAACATGTCGGATAGTTTAGCCTAGCGATTGTGTATTCTTAAGAAGCTTTCTATCTACTTATAGAGAATAATAATAATAAGAAGGTATACTTATATACGTAGGAGAGAACCTAACTGGAACTCAACGTACAAGAAACGTTATATCGCAAGGGTTAAGTACCAGCGTGGCTTTTCTCGAAGTAACTTCGTACGGTACCGTGGAAGGAGGCTACCAGTCAAGAAGACTAGACTCTTATCCTATCTTACAGTCTCTTTCGATGGAAACGTTTCGCGAGTAGGCTCGCGAGAAGTCGATTTTCACTCAAGTTCGACAGGGAACGTCCATTAGGAGAGCGCCGGGCCCACGACTGGATTTATGGTGCCAAGATCCTTTTTTTTTCTTTTCCTCTTCCTTTTTCTCTCTCTCTTTCTCTCTCTCTCTGTGTTTCTCTTTTCTTTTTTCTATCTTTCTTTTTCGAGAGTGCTATGCCACGTGGCAAAGTGCGCGGTAACAACTTTGCCATCCCTCTTTACACGAGCTCACGATCTGGTAATTTTACGAGGATCTTACAGTCGGCACTCTGATAACGCCATTGTAAAACGATGAGCACTTACTTCTCGAGGTGTCACCCGAAGATGGCCTACTACCCCGAAGGTGAGACTTTAAGCGAAGTGTCGTGTTTTTACGCCAGGGTGTCGGCTTTTAAATAAAATCCCGAGTAACGTACTTATGATTTACTTTCGGTTCTAGGTTTCGCCGATCTGGAGAATCGGATCGAGGATGCTTCTTCTTCGATGATGTTAAATGCCTTCAAATTAGTGAAGATAATGAAACGACGTGTATAAGTGTTGGGTAATTTATCAATGATTTATTTTCAAAATGAGGTAAGTGGGTTTAAATAAAACACGCTCTATGTTATATTTATTATATTTTTATTAACTGTAAAGATATTTTCTTACAAATCTTTTTTTAGATAAATATTCACATGGTCTCTTTTTAACTAATCAACTTTCGCATACGAATAATTTCTTTCCACTGTATAATTTCCTACGCAACCCGTTTGTGAACCTTTAAATCGTTTCCAACTACGCTCGCTTGAATACGATTACACAGAACCGATATCGTTTTCTCGAGGGGAACAGAAGAGAAATGGAGGGAAGGCTAGGGAAGAGCTTGGCAGGGCATGACCGACCGACGGAGGGGTGCCACGTGCAATTGCACCCCACGTGCCGGTCGCGTGGCAGTCGAGTCTCTCGGATCGCCGGTGGATCGACGATGAGCCTACGACGAGGAGGACGACGGCACGTCGGGCCACCACTTCGAACCCGTAATGTCGTAATGTCGTGTATATTCTCTCTCTCTCTCTCTCTCTTTCTCTCTCTCTTTCTCTCTTTCTCTTTCTCTTTCTCTTTCTCTTTCTCTTTCTCTTTTTCTCTTTTTCCCTCTTTCTCTCTTTCTCTCTCTTTCTTTCTCACAGACACACGCTTATACTCCGGTGTGTCATGTGCGAGAAATCGTTGAGCTCGACGAAGCATGACGGCACGCGACCGTAGCAGTGGGATAGAAAGAGAGAGAAAATACCATTTCGGTGTCCACGCAAACGCATCCTTTTTAATACGTTAACCGTCCACTCACATAATCGCAAACTGAGAAATAGAGAGAGAGAGAGAGAGAGAGAGGAGGAGGAGATAACTTCGCAAACTCTAGCAAATTCCATCCTGTGAGAAAAGAAAAGCAAGAAGAACGTTTTGTAGATTCGAAAGAGCGCTTCGAACATCGTCGTCGTCGCCGCGTCGTCGATCGGCCGCGCATAAACGAGCGTGACTTGACGGAATTACGTATCCGTTGTTTAGAATTTATTGTGGCTAACGGGAAGATGATGACCGTACGATTATCCTAAGTATCGTCTTTTATCCTTTACCGTAGGTACATCTCTCTCTCTCTCTCTTTCTCTCTTTCTCTCTTTCTCTTTCTTGCTATCGTCGTTTCTCCTTACGCTATCTTTAGTCATGGGAATTTAAATTCTTAAACTCCCACACACGAGCGGAGCTTTAACCCGCGACGAAAAAATCCCGTCTATACGATGTCCCGGTAATATCATCGACGAACTACTTTGATCGATCCTACCTTCGTCAATTTTCCTTCTCTTTTTCGTTCTTATCGTTCTCTCCGTTCTTTCGCAGAGAATAGGTAACCAAGCGTGTCGATTCCAACGAACCTCATGCATTTCGACCGTTGACCGCGAAAGCATCGTGATATCTTCGAAATCTCCCGCCGAAAAGGTGCCACGTGATCTCCGAGGCGTGACGGTGATGTCGTTACGCGAGGCTCCCAGTAGGAAAACGTTCCCATCTCTCTCTCTCTCTCTCTCTCTCTCTCTCTCTCTCTCTCTTTCTTTCTTTCTTTCTTTCTCTTTCTTCGTTCTACGTGAATCGCGAGAAGTTCGCAGGCACGCGCCAACGAGTTTTCATTTAAATTTCGCGCTTTAATGCCCAACCGAGGTGCGGACTAGCGCGGTCGTTTTGAATTAACCAGAACGAATGTTCTCTCTTCTCCACTGTCTGTGCTCGCCGCTGTGGCGCGTGGAGGCCCCCCGGCAAAAATTCATTCCGTTTTTCGCACGGATATAAAAGAGAAAGAGAGAGACAGAGGGAAGAGAGAAAGAGAAAGAAAAGCAGAGAAAGAGGGAGAGAGAGAGAGAGAGAGAGAGGGAGCACGTGCCCGTTAAAGTCATCTTCTTTACGGGAAAAAAAAACATTTTTCGAGTGGGAAGCACCGATTTCCGTAACGGCGTCTAACAATAAAACGAGGGTAGGTGCCGGCGACGTACGATGCGTGTCGAGAAATAATCGAAAAAAGGTGGATCGATTTCAATATGTTACCTCGACTATGTCTAATGATTCATAAATTGCCCTCGGGGCCACCCCAGGTTCTAGATATACACTACCATCACTATTACTACCACTAATACCGCTACTATCATCGATACGGTTCTTTCGCATAGTTATTCGGTTTTCCGTAACGCGATCACGTTAGGGGTGGGCTCGCGATCGAACGGGTCGACTGATTATTCGACGATTATTGAAATAAACCTTGATCGCTGATCGATCGATCTCCGAGCCGAAAATCTCGAGCGGTTAATGGGGTTAATAAAAATATTTGCATGATTGTATTTAAATCAATTTATTGGAAATTGGTTTTCGATTCACAGGATTTTTTATATAATTATTGTATTACATTGAATAGTAGACTCCCGTGTAACGCGATTAAGAAATTAGGGAAACTTTGTATAAGACGGCACGTGACGTGAATTTTTCATTTTTATATTACACAAAGAAAGATCGTTTTTGGAATTAAATTCTATCTTCTACGAGAATTCTCATGTCACATTTTTTAGGAAGTTCAACAATCTTGTTACAGGGGAATCTACCGTAAGTAGTCTTTGCATTTAAAAAGAGAACTATGTACTATTCTTTTCTCTCTGAATTATACATAAAACAAAATTTACAACCGATCCGATGGTAGTTGTCGGCGGCCTTTCCAACCAGCTACTAATTTAGGATAATTAATCAGCAGGATATCTTCACACGTTGGTGAGTCCACCTTGCGAGCAGTGCTCCGGCCAATTGGAAATTACCCCTCCAGCCTATTCGTGCCGACCCTAAGAACGAAGGGACCCAGATCAGCATTTTACGAGCAAGCGAAGGAAAGTGGCCGATATTTGGTGAAATGGGAAATATTCATCGAACTACTCGTATGAATAAATTCAACCTATGTCTCTCTCTCTCTCTCTCTCTTTCTCTCTCTGTCTCGTTTGTCCTTCTCTATCATTCTTTCGATCCTCTCTCTCTCTCTCTCAGACAGTGCAGTAAGAATGACGAGGCAGATGTCAGAACTCTAAGGTACTTCCTAGGTGGCGATATTGTCGGCAACATCTGGCCAGCCGTTATCCGTTGCCAGGGTAACGTCGTTGATCCTATAATTCTCCGATTAACGCCGTGCAACCACCACGTCTTGCTCTCTCTCTCTCTCTCTCTCTCTCTCTCTCTCTCTCTTTCTTTCTTTCTCGTACAACGGCACATAGTAGCTCGTGCGCGCGAACGCGCGAAATGATACCCGCCGCGGAGGATTTCATGCGCTTCTTTACGGAAAACGATGCACCTAATCGACGCTGACTTGCAGTCGAAGCTCGCACTCGTACTCCCGGACTCGGCGCTTCTGTAGAAAGTTTCTTTTCTGTGCGAGCGTGTTAATTAAAGACGGCGCCGGATAAATGACGAGGCTTCGCTACTGTGAGATCGGTTCAATAAATGTGTGTATATATAATATATATATATGTATGTTTGTATAGGTGTATGCGTTTGTGTGTGTGGTCGTTAATGGTATCGATCGGTGATACATACGTGTGGTCTTAAAAGATACATGTATGTGTGTGTAAAATAACGGGTAGTGTATGATTATAATGTATTTTGTACGTATGCGATGTGTTATTGTGTTTCGAATAGATTTTAGGTGTAATGTTATGTGATTGATGGGATGTATAATGCGTAGGTATCGTTGGTGGTCTTACGCATGATTTTATAATATACAAGGGGCGTTCAGAAAGTTCCCAGTAAATTATTGCCAGCGAATGGCTCTGATGTTTGATTTTAAATTTAGGAATAAGAAAAATTCTGCTGGGGGTAAATTTGGATTATAAATAAGGTGCGATGTTAATCGTATTAATTAATTATAAGTATAGTATCTCAGGTAGGAATAATAATCACTTTCCGGGAACTTTCTGAACACCCTACGTATATTACGTATTTGATCATATTTTAGATAAACGTTCATAAATTTTATACTAATATATTTATTGTAAAAAAATATCGAACCCCGTATAATCGAAATTCTCGTAATAATATTTAGCATTCTAACGGATACGCGATACTAAAATCCGGACGACATATCCTTACATCTCGATACTTTTCAGACCCGCGACGATCCAACATCAAGTTCGATGATATACGCGTACCCCCGTGACCTCTCGATCGTATCATCGAAGAACGGAGCATCCTTCGCGTCTCTCTTATGGTGGCCATCTTAGAAACGGATCATCGGGACGTAAACTCGGTAACGGCGGGGTTCACGGCTTCCCATAAAGACGAGCCGTATATATTTACATAGGCTGGTGCGCATGAATAAATAAACGAGCAAGTAAGTTGAAAAGAAAAGTAAATAAATAACACGTCGCGCGATTTGCATGGGCTGCCTAGTGGCGGTCACCTTTTTTGCCAGTTTCCCCCTCCTCCTTCTTCTTCTTCGTCGTCGTCGCCGCCGTTGTCCTCGTCGTCTTCTCTTCACTTTTCTTCCTCCTCTCGTCCAAGTGTCTTCAACTTCCCGTCCTCCTCGCTGGAGAAGCCGCGGGCGAGGGAGCCGTTTACGAGGCGGACAACCACCCCAGAGCTGGTTATGGGGACTCGAATTAGCGATTTCCTGGAGCTGACCCCTAGCTTAGGGGAGACTACTAGAGAATCCTTTTCGCAAAGCTGATCGATTGGAGAAAAATGAGGAGGAACTTGAGATCGCTATAGTTGTTGTCTTAAGTCGAGTCAGGAATTTTTGCGAACGATTTTTACGCTCGCTACGTCCTACTTCTGGTGAGTCTTCGGAGAGAGAGTCAGCGTGATCTAGCATAATGGCGTTTACGACAAACGGATCGATGTGCATCGCGGTGTGACGTAAGTGATTAATTAAGGGAATGTTATTTCGCATCGGCGGATACGTTTTTTAGTTCTATATAATTTGTAGAGCTTAAGTGACAGAAGGAGACGTTATTTTTATTGTAAAATAATTTTTATTCCGTTTTATTTTTAGTTGGTGGTAATTTCTTTTCATTTTATCGTTTAATCGTAAAATAACGTTTCTGTTCTCAATTAGCCGTGATATTATTTCTTTTCGTACTTTTAAACAAATTAATCTAATCTTCTCGATCGATCAAGATAAGGAACACGTTATTTATACAAAATTCTCGGTAATACTCTCGACGAGCGCGCGAAGAAACGTTACGATCCCTCGCAGCATCCACGAAGTTTCCCAAGGCGTTCTATGATCTCTCTTGCACAGTGCAACGCGCGGCACGCAGGAAGGTCTCTACTCGCGATTCTTACGAAGAGTTAAGAATACTCGACTAACGATTCGTCGACTCCCGCGAAGCTTCGTCATGCTTGCAAACTATCCTCGAAGAGCGAGAGGCCAGAAAGAGAAAGAGACAGAACGAGAGAACGACTTGGCGACGTGTGGATATGTGCGCGCGCGCGCGCGCACGTTCGAGTGCGCTCGCGTGTGCACCAGGACCTCGCGGATATGCTCCCTCGGTATATCACTCGGTGGAGCAGTGACTGTCACAACTTTGAGCCTTGAAGGAGATGCAACGAACTACCGGTGTGGACGAGATGAAATCCAGACGGGAGTTTCGAGTTTTCTAGTCGATACTTTTAGTTTTATTCGAGCCGAAATAATGGCGATCATTTTATTGATATTTTTTTCATTTTAAATGTTTGTAAGGGCATTTGAAGATATGATTTATTCTTATAATTATTATTGTCATTATCATATGTATTAGGTCGTGTAATAATATTAAATACTAATACTAATACTAATATTAAATGTTGGATTATTTTAAGAGACAGTAAAATTCTTTTTACTAATTCAAATTCTGTAAAAATCATTTGCAACTAATAAGAAATCCGAAATTTTATATCACACGACCTAATCTTGTTATTATTTTTGTTTATTTTAAATTTTACACATTACATGTACGCGTTCGTTATACATAGATCGCGATAGGCGGTGGAACAGATCGCTTGGTGCAAAACAGGCAGTTTCAGATAATTTCATTAGTATCAATTAAGTCGTTCTCTGGATCGGCTCGAGTATTTTACGATACGAGATAATGTCACGCGCCGGCGCTCTCTCCGTGGTGCCCGCAGTTAAAAGTACACTCACAAGAGTCTCCACTTCGCGTGCTCTTGAGCACACCGCCAATGCCGCGGAATCGCAGTAAATAAGTAATTAGCACCGTTACCTGAATGCGTTATGCCGAGTCAACGGTATTTATAAATAAACGAGGGAGCTAAGAAAGAGAAAGAGAAAGATAGAGAGAGAGAGAGAGAGAGAGAGAGAGAAAATCGAAAATTACTATACACTTCTCTATAGAAACATCGGTAGCCTGTTTCCATTGTGTACATAGATATATATATGTACGTACATACGTACGAGTAATTCGAAAAGAAAGACGATAATGTGGTCTTAAGAAGAGAAGAGAGAAAGAACCAGAAGCGAATCGGAGTACGATTTTTGAGCAACGCGATTAACGGTGCGTAAGTTTAACTGCACTATTTTTCGTACCGGTTCAAATCTCTTCAAGACTGTTCGTTAATTAGTAGTTAACATATTCGAGACCAGTGACTCGGCGTGTGCGTCATGTATTGTCTATCCAATCTGTGTGTCGTATGTATAAATTCATGTTATCAGTCAGTATTTAAAAAAAACATTCCAAGTAATTAAATCGCGTAGAAAAAATATTGCAGATAATTGTATCATAACTTTTCATCGTGAAATTAAAGAAATAGCGTTGGTTTCCAACTTTTTTATAGTTACGTGATAAACAAGACGGACACGAGCACTGATCTCGAACAACTTAAGAAATTATCGATCGATCGAAAAAAGAAGATTCAATTTCCTGCAATTATTTAAAAATAGCTTTTTGATAACATAAAATAACCGATAAATCCACAACGTCCCCATTTCTGATTCAGACCATTTCCCTAATCACCGCCGCACACATAGCACTTCCCTCTATTACAAACATTCCCAAAAAGATTACAAAAAGTCCTCCCCCCCTCCTCTTTATTCTCTTTTTCAATTACACAACACATCGCGCGTCGACGACGGAGGCTCGTTCGCCGCGTTAGCGTTCTCGATCACATAGAGCGTGGCTAATGGCAACGACAAACTGTTAATGGGCCAATAAAATCTAAGGATAGGCGCGCTCGTTTGATCCAGGGTCAGAACAAACCAAACGGGGGGATAAACGTGGTCTCAACATTGTGGCCGATGTGCTTGTGCCATATAAAACGAAGCGCGAACTTTTGCGGAAGGGAATTTAACGAGGACGAGGAGATGATCGAAAAAGGAAATTACGTTCATTTAATCGATCGTATATTACCGAGGACGGTAGGCAGGAAGCGAGCTAGCGTTCGATAAGCGTGCATAAATCATTATTATTTTACTTCGAAGGAGGACTTCTTCTTCTTCTTCTT
>JAIFRP010000026.1:7323138-7338424 GCA_032403825.1 Odynerus spinipes
CTCTCTCTCTCTCTCTCTCTCTCTTTCTCTTAGAAAAACACATTACTGTTTCGAAGTAACACAGTTCATCTTATTCTTAACGGCAACTTGAGTTATACTTGCTCATTGTCATCGTACCGTTTCTGTCTCCGTGCCGGGGGGTTAGAGAGCGAAGGTAAAAATAAAAAAATGAAAAAGATCGAGAAAGAAAGTAAAGGAGAAGAAAGAAAGAGGAAGCGTTTATATGCAGGAGAGCGGGTTCAACCTAGGAATTTATCACCGCTACCGAGTGCCATTAATATGGCATTGTGCAGCCGCGGACACCGACAGTGGCTCGTCCATCTTTTCGTGACGCGTTAACGACTGACCTCAACTGCGAAGGACGGTGTACGAATACTCTCTGTCTCTTTCTCTCGTTCACTTCTCTTTCAATTTTTCTCCAGACGAGCGATCTAACAGGATCTAGATCCATAGGCGCTAGTCTTACTCGATCGGACGGTCCACTGGGCCAACGAAAGAGTTCATTGAAATGAAACCCAAAGGAGGAAGCTTCGTCCAGACATTCGCGAGTCATCTAATCGGTCACGTACGATCAAGTAAAAAGGATCGGAGACGCTGATTCGTCTACGAGTTAATTTGCTTAGGAAAGTTTCCTTGAGATTTCAACGCCTCGGGTAGGTATATCGATGTCGTCGTATCTTTGCCATCGTCATTGTCGCTAATAGAACGTCGAGTCATTCTAAGTGAAATTGATCACTTTTGGGGATAATATTTTTCATTCTTTTTTTATCGAAATCAATGACGCTTTCATCTTTTTGCGAGTAAGAGGGAGAATAATATACGAGACGTATTTTATATCACATTTGCTTATATTTCGCTAATCTTAGAAAGTTTCATAAATTTATTTCAATACAGGATCATCTGGGATATATAAAACATTTTTACTTTTAATATTTAGAAAAATCTTTTCAACTACATTATAATTCCTTAAGATTAATTACTTAAGACACACTTCCTTTCCATAAAAATGATCGATATTATAGCCAAGACTGATCGATTTCGCACGGAACGATCACAGTCTCAGGATTTCACGACTTCGATCGGTAGCCACGCGTTGAAATTACCGGTGGCGATGATCCCACGAGCTCCGGCGTACATCTTCCGTTTCTCTCTCTCTCTCTCTCTCTCTCTCTCTCTCTCTCTCTCTCACTCACTCCTTTTTGCATGAGCGATTCACGCAACTACCGTCGAACGATCATTAATCATCACGCTCTCGTCGCGGTGGTGCGGCCACGCACAGAGCAGGAATGATTTCACCTTGGCAATGATCCGGGAAACGAAAAGGTGAATTCGCCGAGCAGGTCCCGGATAAGTTTCTTCTCGTCCATTCAGGGCCGCCGCGACGCGCTCCCATCGCACGTTCCCTAACACGCTGCGTCTCGGTTGCGTCCACTGTGACTACGAATAACTTCGGCAAGAGAATGAGAGAAAGAGAGAGAAAGTTCATAAGTCAAGCGTTTCCGCATATATCTCGCTCGCGCATCTCTCCCTCTTCTCGCGTTCGAACGTTAGCCGCCACTCTAGCGGGATATCATGCCGAGCGATAGATACGCACTGGATAATGCGAGATTTATCGCGATTTCGCGGACTTGGCTTAGGGGAGATTAGTAACCGTCAGATTTCCAATGACGCGTTTCAGAGGCATCGGGAGAGACCAGGACCGGGTCTGGTCGTTGTTCCTCAACGATTCGATTTCTTGATAATTTCTTATGTCAAAAATTACAATTAATGTTACTTCTAATTTATAAGTAACTTAGAAGTATGATAAAGTAAAATTAACTACTTATATTACATTAGTTTTCATTTTACATTCGCGTTACATTAAATTCCATAATTTTAATTTCACCGAAAATTATTATTAAACGAAATTAACTTATAGTTCCAAGATCAAGATGTCTGCTAGTAATTCTCCAAGATTATTCCGCTTCAAACAGAAAGTAAAACGATCGGAATTGATGTTTCTATATTGTGACAGGAGCTGGTCAGTAGCAGTAATGACAAACACATCGCAAAATTTATGAAGATTTCAAAGTTCCGTCTCACTGGTTCTATACGAGTAGGATAACTTCTCGGAAGACTACTCGACACCTTCGTGCTCGTACTTTCCTCGGCGAAATTTGCGAAAAGAGGCGGTATGACAGGCAACCGGAAGATCTCTCCTCTCGGGATTGGCTCGTTATACAAATAATGCGTTTCCCGTTCCCGTATCCAGCGGTCCTGGCTTCTCCGGGCTACTCTTCAGAAACTTCGGAAACTTATTAACATTCACACTCCGGGCAGTCGCGGTACTTTTTCTTAAATAATGACGATCAATCACGCGTCACGTACAGATGGAGCGATCCTCTCGGTCTCTTCCGTCTATTCGAAAGCACTCTAATTTATCGGTTGGGTCCCTCCCTTCGATATAATAAACACTTGTTACTCTTCATTTTATTCTCTTCTCATTCTTTACTTCTTTTTTTTTTGTTGTATTCTCTCGTTACGAGATAAGTCTCCCGGAGCCGATTTATAATTTTGACGGAGGACACTTCGACTTGAGAGTTTTTGCCGGAGGTAGGTAACCATACGAGACTGCTCTCCCCTTTTGTTATTTCATCATCTGCGAAACGTAATACAACGTTCCGTAATAATTATGTAGTACATACCTACAAAGAAATAAAAGGGAAGGGATTGTCGCCGGTTTTACAATACGTCGTACTTTTCTCTCGTAAGAGAGAAACGAGGAGAGGACGCGTCTCCCGTTGGAAAAATAAAAGGGAAGAGAAAAAGGAAGAAGAAAAAGAAGCGGAGGGGGAGAAAAGGACGGGCAGAGTTTCGTAGCGACCGTGCCATACGAGCGGTTTGTAATACCGCAAAGAAACACTGCGGTCCAGGCATAGGACGATAATAATGAGCGGTAAAACTTCCGCTACCGGAAGGATATTGCGTAAACGGAAGTGCGTGCGTTTTCCTCGTTTCTCCTTCGGGTCTTTCTCCACCCATTCAGGGATGAATGAGCAAATGCAACGGCCAATACTGGACAATGGCGGCCGTGGAAGTAAATTGAATGGGACCGAAGGATATAGCAAATTATAAGTCTCGAAGATCGATGCTCGAGTCGTTACAAGTGCAAGTCGGATGTAACTATGTTATGTAATTCATGTAAGGATATTGAATATTAAAGCGCCAGGTCTGCCTTAAGGTATGATACGTCGACTAGCAGGTTTCTTTCGCGTGATCAAATATTGATATTATATGCACATTTACATACGAATAATTAATGTACCAATTTTTAATCGAACTTTTCTGTTCCGGAAGAGTTTTTTATATCATTCTATTTGTAATCTAATTTATTTGTAATATAAATTATTTTATTCGTAAAAACGTAGGTATATGTCTGTAGAACTCATAAATATTTCAGCATTTTAGATCAAGTTTCCGACAAAATAGTCAGAAGTTTAAATGTCAACCACATGTGG
This sequence comes from Odynerus spinipes, assembly GCA_032403825.1. NCBI lineage: Eukaryota > Metazoa > Arthropoda > Insecta > Hymenoptera > Vespidae > Odynerus > Odynerus spinipes. The sequence continues at coordinate 7,326,636 of JAIFRP010000026.1, forward strand.
TGAAAAAACATGAAAAATTTGATAGCATATAATTCTAATTTCAACAAACGCTTCCGATAATTGGAACTTCAACATTTTCATCGGGTTACATACGTTAACATGTAACGTATAATTAAGGAATGTGAAACTGTACATTTAAATCCCTCTTTTCGTACGAGGTCGTCGTCCTAGTACAATGCAACAAAATCGTATTCCTCTTTTTCCTACCCCCTCCCTTCCTCTCCTGCGGCAATGGTACACGAAGAAGCCACGTACTTCCGCAAAAATCGAACATCCCGACGATCCCCGAGATTTTCTCCCTTCTTTCTCCCCTCTCCTCCTTTTGAGCGTGTCCATTCTTCTTTTTGACAGACGCACGCGTGTGTCGCATCTACGCGCGCGCGCGCGCGCCCGCGGTACTTGTATTTAAAGTACAGGGTATACAGCGCGAAAAGAAAAGATCCTGATTATATACACCGAGTACCGAGTCGGTATATCGAACGCGTATACCCCCTAAAGGGTTGATGCTGACGTTGATGGTGACGATGGTGATAATAATGGTGATGGTGACTGGCAACGCCGACGGTCCACCAATAAAGTTGACCAAGAAGGGAAAACAAGTAAAAAGCCGCGAAGAAAATTAGAGCTTTCGCTGAAAAAAGTTGAAAGCATGAAAATGTTGAGCCTTATTCCTCGCTACCTGCTGTCTTCCAGCTCGAATCGGGAAACGAGTCGACTGCGATACTGACCTCGCTCTTCTCTCCGGCGAATCCTTCTGTTCAGCGCCGCGGGAAAAAAGGAAAGAGAAGAAGACGCTAAAGTATTGGTTGAACGCACGACAGAGATTCTCACCCTGTGTGACTGGTAAATACACGAAATTTTACTAATGTTCCGAAATGAAGCGAACACCTGGATTTCAAATAACTTCATAAAGGGAAAGAAACGACGGCATTTTAGTTTCTCGAAGGAGTCGGATGCAGGCACATCTTGAGTAGTATTATTCTCTCTAGATTACTACCCACGATGAGAGTTTGAAAACGGTATCTAAAATCGATTACCGGGCTCGATGTTGAAACGTTTCTTCGATCCCGTTAACTTGCGATCGAGTTTCCATAAAATCAAATCTAGCCAACTTTGTGCTCTTTGTGATCGCATAAAAGTGTCCTGGAACATCCCTTCCGAGGCAACATCCTTTTCGAAATGGGATGATCGGTAAGATCGAGGGCATATGGGGTGCCTGGAGGGATGCGAGTCATCTCTCGAGTCGTTCACGGATAGGAAATTAAAAGGAAGACGTCAAAGGGGGAAAATGGAGGTGGTATCAATGAGGAGATATTTCACGCGAAATTTCCTGAAGAGAAGAAGAAAAAAAAAGGTAGAGAAAGAGAAAGATTGAGAATAATCGATCGATCGACCGCACATTAATAAAAATCCTTCGGTTGGTGTTCAGAGATTAGGTTTCTTCGCTGCCGAGAAAATTCGCCATTGTCTAATCGAGCCTTTGTATGCGAGCGCCGTTTAAACTGTCCTAAAGGGTCCGTGCAACCTGCTGGACCTTTTACCACCCACGTGGAGATACAAAGTCCAAGCGGCAACCGATCGAATCTCCTGTGGCCATTTTCACGGGGTCAAACCGCTTACAATGGACACGAATGAGAGTTGGGTTTCAAAATGGATGGAGACTTGATGAATATTTCGTGAGAATGGTGGTGAGGTGTTTGAGAACCACTGGAATAGGGATAAGGTCTAGTAGAGAAGGAAGAAGGGGTTACGACGAGCACGTGCGAGAAACAAATTGCTCGCGTGGTAGGTGCCAGGGGAGAGAGACCAGCTCGAAAACAGAGATTCTACCGAGATCAACGTCGTCATTTTTTTTTTTATCGATCTAATCGCAGCAGTGATCCTTAATGATCGTGATCTTTTGTATTACACTAAATTGAGACATACCGATTTAACGAGTAAGTCTAACGTCGAGTGATTTATGAACGAACGATCCACTTTTCTTTGTAAGTCGAGGTGTATCGCTCAACGGGGTACGTTCGGGATGAGAAAGATGCGGAAAGAGAAGGAGAAGGAGAGAGGGAAAAAGAAAGAAAGGTGGAGAACGACCACCCATCGCGGAAGTGCCGCGAAGACGAATTAAGTCACAATACCGCCGTGAAGATTTCGGGATCGCCGCGCTGATTTTCTTTTTCTTACCTTCCTCTCTCTTTCTCTCTCGCTTTCTTTCTCTTGCCGCTGGCCAAACCATCTCACACGACCGACAACTTATTTTCGTAATACCTGGAGAAAGTATCTTTTGAAAAAAATGTATACATGGTTTCACTCTTTTTAAATTTATTTTTTTTTTCATTTATTTAATGTACAGACTAAGTTTGAATAACATTATTCCTTCATTTCTGTTTAACAGAACATCGAAAAAATATTCTGTACATTCCATTTGACAGTTACAGTTTAATGCTACCTGTTTTACCGACACGACTGCCCAGACTCATCCCAAAGATAAAAGATGATATTTTCCTGGTGCAATTTCACACCTTTGCGTAGCGCGATTGGAACACGATCTATAGATCAACGGACACGGAAGACGTTCGTCTGTCTCGAACAATTAAAGCGTCGTATAAGCCGATCGCTTATAAGGAAACGGTAGTTAAGCTAACTTTTAATTTACAACTTATGAAATTTTTCCGTCTACGCAACATTGATTTGGCTAACTGTCCGTTCCTCTCTCTCTTTCTCCTTTTCGAGACAGAGAGAGAGAAAGAGATCCTCTCCTCGTCCTTGATCTCCACGACGTGATTTATGATGAAGATACATTGACAACGACAAGACGTGCGCTCAGTCAACGTGATGATGATCTGTCAATGAACTTGGCAAACGGTACTTTCGCGAAGAGCCGAGCGAAATTTTCAAGCGGACAAGCACGATTCCTCGATTATTCGTGAAAGTTATTGAAAATAATGGATAGCGGTGAATATGCTTCGTTAAGCGCGAACGACCGTACCGCGACGTATTTGATTGATACCGAAATTGATATTTAATGGGAACAGAATGGACCGATGACGCTTGTTAACATTGTTGCTGTTGTCATCATTTTTCGAAATATTATATAAAGTGTCTATGAAATTAACAGAAAAAAATACAATCAGTAGGACTAATGTTAAATTCTTGTAAAAAGATTGAGAAAATGAATTATAGATAAAAATTGATATGGCTGCACAGAAGATTTCAGAAAACCATAAGCTCCCAATCTCACATGTATACCCTTAAAAAAAAAGTGTTTTAATCTCCTGACATTATTAACAGCGATCTTATAAATCTACGACGGTAGCACCCAAAGCTACCGGGTTTTTTTATTCTTCCCACCCCCTCACTCTAAAAAAAAATTCACATCTATTTCGACCCAACGACTAGGTGGTCCCTATACAAGACACCGCCATTTCAATTTCACAAAAGCGAAAAGAAGCTTCTGGTTGGCGTAGAACGCACGGTAGCGGTAATTTCGGTCGTCGAAATCGCCCTAAGAAGAATCACATCAATTTCTTCGACTCTCGTAAGATTCTACCGTGGTCTTTTGTCATTCGAAGAAGTAGGAAGTTTCATTATGTCGAATGCGTTCGCGGTCGATACGGTTATCCATCGAAAGCAACGTAGGCGCGCGAAGAGAGACGTTCGTGGAAGTTTTCTATTTATCTCTTTCGAAAGAGAAAGAGAAAGAGAGAGAAAGAGAGAGAGAGAGAGGAGGAGGAGGAAGAAGAGCAGCTCCCTTTTTCGGAAATAGAGAAAAATGAGAATCGAGTCTCTAGAATGGGAAGACCCGTCATGAAAGCTTTCCAATGAGTCATTCTAAACATGATCGTGAACCAACGCCAATCGTACGTCATGACGATGCGCGAATCTACGACGGCGTGCGCGAGCATTAACGATTAAGGAATCGAACGATCTAGTCGATATAGTCCAACGTGACGATAAGTTGATAAGAATCAAAGAGATTTCGAGTCGAGATAGTAGCAATTTTCTTCGTCTGCTTCTTTTGACGTCTATCTAACAGTAAGAACTCATTAATATAGTGTTTTTTAACCTTTTTTTTTATCTCACACCTAAGATTCTCTCGCAGATCGAATCACAGGGTTAATAGATATAAAAGAAAAATTAAAAAGACCGAGACTTTTTTGTTAAGCTCAATGAGATCACCGATCGTCCTACTTCACCTGGCGCATCCCAGTTTTCTTAAAACAAAGTCGTCTAGATAGATTAGACACGGTAGCTGATCAGGTATAAAAATATCGTCGAAAAAAGAGACGAAAGAATAAGAGAGTAGAAAAAAGTAGAAAAAAATAGATGAAGCGTGCGCATTCTCAATGAAGAATTTATAATGAAGATGAGAGGAACACCCTATCCTTAAAAGGCTTAATATTCAATGATCGACGTGTAATAATTAAGCACCTGTTACACCATCGTCGTCATCGTCATCGTTATTATCATCGTCGTCAGCGGACATATGGGATCGCATCATCGCAACTCTTTTTTTTCTCTTCTTCCTTTCTCGCCATCCCTTTTCCCAAGGCGACCCCATTTTTTCCCCCTTATATTGCAGCCTCACACGACAAAGTCCTCCCACGCTTCCTTCCTTCTGACTTCCTTTCATCTTCTCGTTCCTCCATCTCACGCGAGATACACGCGTATATTTGTATGTAGGTAGGACATCCCGTCTTCCGTTCCCATGGCTCCGTTTTTCTTCTTACTTCTTCTTTGTCTTCTTTGTCTTCTTCTTCTTCTTCTTCTTCTCCACGACACACTCGTAGACCTTAATTTTGCGATTTCCGGTGATATCGACTCTTTCGCGAACTTGTTTTCTCTTGTGTGATGCGTGAAAGCGAGAGAGAGAGAGTGGAAGGTATAAAGATAGGTATTAAAGGTTACGTGTGAAATTAGTTTCCTAACGAACCTTTTATGGGGTTAGTTCTATTATTGTTAAGATAGCAAATCGAATTTTAATTTTTATATGTAGGTATGTCTATATAGGATGAGTCAATAATTATTAAATACTTTTTTACTTTGCGATAAAATAATTCGATATTAGACTTTCCCGAAGGTATCGCTAATTTTATATATTAATTACTTCAATTCGATAACTTTTGTATATCACAGTTAACGAATAAATAATTATGTTGCCTGGTAATAATAATCGTTGACTCATCCTGTATAGGTACATAGAATAAAATCTAGCTATTTTAATTTGCTTCATAAACGTATACAAAAAATTCCACTTAACATGCAATTTTTCTAAACGAAAATGACGAAGTAGTGGAGACACACGCGAAGGCAGGTTTTAACACCCTTTTAAATCATAAACGAGGCTATGCATAGACCACGAGAGGGCGCAAGACCGGTTAAGAGGAAGAAAGGAGATAGAAGAGAAAGGGAGAGAGAGAGAGAGAGAGAGAGAGGTAGCATAAAAATAATGAACAGAGAGACCGCCAAGTCGAGCCGTTTGAGCCTTGTAAAAATTACCGCGAGATATACGACGTTGTTACTGGGATTGGAGCTAATTACCACCCAGAAGCGACGTCCATATCCCCGGTAATAGTGAATCAGCGTTAGCTGACCTCCTATCGCCGACTATATAACCCGACCTCGACGTCGACCTCGCCGATTTATTCGCAATCTAACGAGCTAAAAAGACGGAATCGTGGAAGACGACTCGTACGTTTATACATACAGAAAAGAGAAAGAGAAAGAGAAAGAGAAAGAAAGAGAGAGAGTGAGAGAGAGATAGAGAAAAGTCTAAACGGAGCCAACCCTCGCATGCTAATTATAAAGTAATATTCATGGCGCTCGTTTAAGCATACCCATCAACGGCATCGCCATCATCATCATCGCCAATGTCACGTTTTATCGTCGTTATCATCGTCCACCAGCGATCACGAAGAAAATGCTTTCGTCACAATGGCCGGCATCGTTCGATGAAACGGTGAGATCAGCTTTTATTAGTAAGGAAGGTGGGTGATAAAGGAAGATTCAATGAGAAATCGATTGATTGATATACAAGACAGGTTCGTGAAACGAGCCGATAATGGAAGTTAAATACTGACGTTGTAATAGAAACAGATCGGTAGGTCTGGGTAAAGAGAGAGAGAGAGAGAGAGAGAGAGAGAGAGAANNGAGAGAGAGAGAGAGAGAGAGAGAGAAGAGTAAGGAAATTGATGTTCAGGTATTAAGATAGAATCATTTCGAATGATTGCCAGGGTATAGAAATCTAGTGAGAGATCTGGAACTCTGGTTTATGGGACATGTCGATCTGGTAGGCTGATGAGACAAATTCATACGGTCCGGATGAGACTAATTGATGAATCAACACGTTTATGGGAACAAGTTTGTTAAACAGGTCAACGAGACTGATCCATTACCGATCCATGGATATAGATAACAAATCACTTGACAATTCGATGATATGGGTTGTCATAAAAAAAAACTAGGGGAAAAAGAGAAAGAGATAGGTGTTTGCTGATCTCGCTTAGGCTCCTGAGCTAGTGGCTACCCGCGAAAGGGAAACGACGAAGCGAGAAGGCGACGGAGACTGCGAAAGGTAGCAGAGCGGGGACCTCGGCACCTCGCTCGCTTTTTCAAGCGAGTAGCGGAGGATAGGAGGGACTGATTGCGCGGGATTCCCGCTTTGAAGTGGCACCGCGAGCGATGCTCGGCCATCTCGACTCGTTACTACTCTACGGAATCGGAACTCTCGCGAGCGTTCTCGCGAATGTCGTTCGACTACCAGGAAAGTCCGAAATTTAACGAGTTGGAGTAATTAATTATTATAATAATTATGTGGTAAATGGGTCTTCGAAGTTTCTTCAAAAGAACCGGCTGCGATATCGATGCATTAGCGTTAACGCTAGAATTACCAGACTGGTCAAAATGAGTGGTTGTAAAATTGCATTTAAGAGTTATTCAACTTCGACTATTTCTTAGCGATATAAAAATTTAAAAAAAATATATATATAAAGGTTTATTTTCCTTACGTAACATGTTTTATAAGTAACCTCTCATTTTGACTGCTCTGGTAGAAATAGACATACATAAATTATCGATAGTTCTAATGTTAAACCCTTTTTCAAGAAGAATAAAACAAGCGTGCAATAAAAAAAAATGACGATAATACTTATTGCAACGCGCGAGAAGAAGACATAGAAGCAAAATAACACGAATTTTGGTACCCCTTCGACAGAGCACATATGCCGTGTACGGTAATGATCATTACCGTCTAATGACCGGAGCAATCGATCGGGACACGATCGATATATGTACACGACGAGACAGGTACGCCCACGTATTTGTAATCCCAAGCAGGAGTTTCGCACCACCGTGGTGGAGCACCGTAACCCTCCGCTTGCAACACCGCTTATTAGGTGAATTAAGTGGTTATACTTTGTTTGATCGGGACTACGGAGGCCCGAATTAAGTTGTTATCGGGAATTAGCTGATTACCGACCGACCGTAAGGTGTCGACTTGATTTGTTGCTTGCGAAATGGTGTACCGTTTGTTTATACTCTCATCAACACCTTCCATTTTTTAGATTTTATTTTTTTATTATTATCCGCAGTCTCGTTTCCTTTCCCTTTTCTTCTTTATCGTTTTTTCCTAAAGCTTTTAGGTAACTAGTGTTTTTTTAACAAGTTGAATACCATGGGGGAATCACCGGTGACTCCGTACTCAATTTTACAGATTGCATTTGAATCGTTTGTATGTATCGCTTATTGTTGGTTATACAAATGTAACCAACAGTGTTAGCAAAAAGATAAGAAAGTGATTCTTTTCGTACGTTCCTTTAGAAAAATATTGTAAATAATATTAGAAGACTCGAGTTTGGAGAAAACCGATGTGGCACCTCAGTGTTAACAAATCTGCACGCAATTTGCAGTTCTAGATCATCGATCAACTTCCGTCCTCTTGTCTTTGTTCGAAATCCACGAGAGAAGAGAGACGAGTGGATTCGTTGAATTTGGAGCGGAACGCTGCGTACTCAGAACGATATGAATTTATTCTCGATCGTGTCGAATCGCAAGGAAGGAATCTCACCGGGGAATTCCATCTTTCCGTGGAAATTACGAGCGACGTACGCGCCGTAATCCTCTTTATTGCCGCGTCGCATCGAATTATAACTACGCCGGCGTAATCTCGTGGCTAGCCTTGCCTCTCTAGCGATATATTTTTTTTCTTTTCTCTTCTTTCACCCAACGGACGGAGATTTTTCGAAGTCTCTCGTAAAACGAACGTTGTTTCTCAGAATAATCGTAACGATCCAACAATCGGATTTTCATTCGAAGCACTCGGACACCAGGACGCACTCCATTTTCGATAAACGTTTGCTGGAACGTGAAACGTTCGCTGGTAGGAGTCGTCTTTCGAAAGAGCTCTCTTCTGCACGTTCGTTTCGTTCGTTCGTTCGTTCACTCGGAATCTCAGTGGAGGAAAAAGCGAGAACGGCACACCGTGAGGACGTGCCAACCTGTAATTGTTCTCCGATGTAATTGTCGTGAGGACTCCCACCCTTTCACGAAGGAACCAAAAAACTGGGGATCTTGGTGACGGGTTTAATTTGAGATAGAAATCTTTTTGGGAGAAGAGTTAAACTATTTTAGAATCGAAATATTTTGGATAGTTTACTTCGTTTGTATAAATTCGTAATAAATGTAAACGAATAAAATAATAAGACAGGACGTAAATAGATAGCGAAGTGACGTTGTGGTAAAAAAATGATCGAAAAACGGATACAAATTTTTAATGCATATTTAAGATTGGTGATATCTCATAACGGTAAAAAGGATAAATTAGTTTATATAAAATTGATAAAAATCATGATTTTACGTGTATACTATAAGCGAGACGAAGTTAAAACGAAGAAATTGCAATTTAAAGAAAAATATCCCCATGTTAATTCCCTAGGCGCACACTGGGGACCCTAGAGACGCACTTTATCCAACTCTTTCGAAATTTCCTTTCACGGCAATCCCCCCGTTTCGTGTACGCGTAAAAGAAAATCGGCGAAAAGCTGCGAACGCGATAAGAACGTGAAGAAAGACGAAAATAAAAGAGAGGGAGAGAGAGAGAGGAGAGATAAAACGGAGAATTCGATACGTTTACGGCAAGGATCGAATAAGGGTCTCGAACATAATTATCCCTCAAGTCAAGGAACCCAAGGGCTGCGTAGAAAGGAAGAAAAAGAGAAAGCGAGATAAAGTAAAGGGGAACGAGACTGCGTATACGTCTGCGTACGTATGCCAGAAAGAGAGAGAGAAAGGCAGCCGCGAAGAGGGAATCTTATTCTTCGGTACGGCTGGAATCTGAAATGTTCGGAGGGCGTATTATCTTCTTGCGGAGCTCGGTCAGCGCCACTCGCGGATTCCACGATAGGATGCATTCTACGTATGTGTATTTGTATGTGCAAGTGTGCGCGTGATGCATCTTAGAAAGAGAGAAAAGAAAAGAACAAATATTATCGAGACAAGCTTGGCATTATTTAAACAAAAAGTCTCTTTTTTAGCAAAAGAATAGGAGGGGGTGAACAAAATAAAAAATTTTTAAATAATTCTCAAGAAACTATGCAAAAACTATGCAAAAAAACTATGAAATAATTAAAATACCGAAAATAAATTTGAGAAGAACCATTCGAAAATGGAACTCCTCTTAATCAAAACGTTCGAAAGCGTTCTCCTTCTTTCTCTATCTAGGTATCTCCCCCTCTCACTCTTTTTCTCTTTTTCTTTTACTACTCGAACCGGATCTCTCCTTCGTGTCTGCTACTTCGACGCTCGTGGCTCGTGCCTTTTTGCATCGTCATCGATGGCTGGGGTGAGAAATTGAAATGTAGCGACGCGTTCGCCTAATTATCGCTTTGATTTCCGGTAGGATATAGGGACTCGTTAAAGCGAGTAAGATGATCAAAAAGACGCGTCAAGATTTACATGTACATACGCTAAAGTTATCGCTCATCGATAAAGTTATCTAAATGCACAAATTTTCACATAGATATGATTTATAACATAAGCAAAAAATTATTGTATTTATCTTACTTGAAAAACAGTAAACTTCTCGTTTAGTTATAACATAAAGAATGAATTTTAGTAACGAAGTTAACCCCACTTGTTAAATAATATCTAACTCTAATCCTAATTTCATTAAATATTCAAACACACTCGTGTACTCGATTCTTTTCGTGCTGGTGTGTATATACCTAAGCAAAGAAGAAGAAGAAGACTAGCATGAAGAAAATTGGGTGAGAAATGTTGATTATTGGAAGACCCTCGGAGCTGTCAGAGAAAAAGAGTGTAACAAGACGCGACTGGACTACAATGTAGCATTGTTGGCTCGACCGCATAATTCGTACAACGGTAGCATCTAAGGTAGCTACATGAGTTTAATGTATGTGTGTATGTGTGTGTGTGTGTGTATGCGTATAGCTTCGGTTCGCGTGGAATCTTCGAAAGAAGGCAACTCGAGCTAAGATCACCCGGAGGAAATAATTATCCTTCCTGTAGCACGCCTTTCTGCTTGTAAGCACTCCGATCGTTTGCAACATGTTGAAATAAAATTAGGGTAGGTTGAGACACGACAAACGTTCGGAGGATTAGCATCCGGAATTGCGTTTAAATTAATATTTCGAAAGTCAAATTAAATTGTTCACAAAGTACACGAAGATTCAATTAGAAAATATATATATATTTTTTTAAATACTTTATTTTGCATAGAATATAATTACTTGATTATTTTTAAAAACTTAAGAAATTTTAAGGGAACATTTTTTTCAACAAAACTTTCATCGATTCCAATAATTTATCACTATTATAATTGAATTACTTCAAACGGAACAGTAGCTTCAAATCTTTTATATTTCAAACCTACCGAGACCTCGAGCACCCCAACCGAGTTTCGATCGATCGAATTGAAAGAAGAATCCCAAACCAATATCGTGTCTACCCAGCCAAATAGCAACAAGAATAATAACAATATTAATAACACGAATTTACATAGCGCCCGCTTTAAATCAAACTAAATGTAAGCACGGCCCATATAATATAACACACACGCTCCCACCCATACCTATACACACCTATAGCGCAGACTAAAATTACACAAATTCGGCGCTCGTACGTATTGAAAATTATCGCTCGAATAACCGTGGTAGAGCTTTTTGGGAACCAACAGAAAAGGTAGAAACCGCAGTCCAGACGCTCGAGGACGTCGAAGTAAAAAGAAGAAAAGAAAATATGGAGACGCCGTAGACGGAGGATGAAGATGAAGAGAAAGAGGAAAAGGAGGAGCAGGAGGAGCAGGAGGAGCAGCATCAGAAGGAGCAGGGGGAGCAGGGGGAGGGGGGATGATCGAAGGAGTCGAAGAGACGAGAAACAGGGTGTACGAAGAGACGTAGAGAAAGAAAGAGAGAGAGAGACAGAGACAGAGAGACAGAGAGAGAGAGAGAGAGAGAGAGAGAGCTTGATCGTGGCTTCAAGAACCGAGGGGTTGGTTCGAAGAAGAGAAGAGGAACCCGCTGTTATTACCTTCTAATACCAGAGGTGCATTGTGCGCCGCAGTGGGTAGCGTTAAAACGCGGGACGAAAGAAAGAAAACGTGCGGAAGGGGGCTACCTATACTCGCGGCGATCTTCGTCTCTTCTAAAAAGGAAGTAAATAATTTAAGCGGAAAAGAAAAAGTGCGGACGTGCGCGACGATCGCGGCGGACGAGCTTCTTTTCTCAAAATTCTTTACAATGGCGCGAGGCGTCTCGACACCCCATACCCTCCCCAACCCC
>JAIFRP010000026.1:7339525-7350821 GCA_032403825.1 Odynerus spinipes
AGAGAGAGAGAGAGAGAGAGAGTGGTCAGAGTCCCACCGCTCGTGGCCCGAACGTACTCTGCTTTCGGCAGTCCATGGATCAAGAAAAAGGTAATCGTTATGCATCGCCTTCGATAATTAATGGTGTATGATCGAGAACGGTCTTTCTGGGAAGTATTCGAATTTCATTCGAATCGTTCGTAAAAAAAGACGAGGCACGTTTTAAAATTTATTTTTTTCCCCCGTTCACCAGAAACAATTCGTCTAAACAGTCAATTATAAATCCACGCGTTAATTAAACATTTGCATCAGTTACACGAGCCGTTCAAAGGAAAAATGGTCAATATTAAAAAAGTAAATATTTAAACAAATTAACGTTTTACATCTGAGCGAATAAAAAAATCATACTAATATTTTTTTAAAAACAGATTTTCACATATTTCTAATAAGCCTGCATTGAGATTTCACACGATAACTGAATATATTACACCCGTAGGAGCACAAAAACTGGTATAACTAAAAAATACAAAATTTCTCATTCATACCACTTTTCCTCCGAGCGGCTCTTATATCTTCGACGAATTAATTTTACACCAATCTCGTTAGCACGATTTTAACCTACACACACGCATGTATATATTCCACGTATAAAATCACGTCGATTATCGCTACTCGTGTTTACCTTCGAGATTCCTGTAAACTACAGAGAACACAAGCCGGTGATTCATTGCGTCTCGCAGATGTTCATAATTTACGAGGATTCCCGCGCCGGCTAACCCAGCCACGGTCATAGCGCCAAATTCGAATGCAGAGCCGGCGACGACAGAACGTTGGCAGCTTCTTCTCCCCGTGGCTTGACAAAATCATTAAGAGACTAAATCCAATAAAGGGGGATGGACCTCGGCCGGCCGGGGACCCCGGCCATAAGAAAACATTCTCGGCGAGGCGATCGACTGCATCGTAATCGGCATCAATGATAGCTCGTCGGGAGTTCGCGAACCAAATCGGATCGTAAGCTTGACGATCGTTTCCATGTTAACCCTTTAACGTATATATAACGTATATATATTCTTCTTACGACACGTCTTTCTCTGCGTGCCTCGCTCTATTAAATTAGCGAAATTCCAATGGAAAGTATTATAAACGGGCTGGCGTTGATCAAATACTGGGTGTAGTCAACTTTCTTATAACACGGTACTCGAGAAAACAGTTTTAATATAACACGGGTACAAAAATTGCAACCGTGCTTCTTTTTCTTATAATACATTTTTATCGAACGATTTTCATGTAGCACGAATTTGTAAGTTGAGAATCAGTAAGACTCGAGTAAGTTTACATATTCGCGTATTAGTTGATTTAAAGAACGTTTAAAAATACCATTTGGAATAAAAGACGGAACGATTTAACTGTTAGTTTAGTTTCTTTTTTGAGATAACATTTAAAAAAAGGAAGAAAATCAAGAGATATAATCTCGATCGCTGTTTATAACGTTTCTTCGTGAAATAACTTAGAGTACGCGTGTATCTACGTTGATCTAAATTCCCTTTCGAATTCTTGGATCTCCAAAGAGACAGAAAAAGTTCCTAAGAAGAATTACGTATCATCGATCGCGTCGATCATGAGGAATAAGCGCGTGATCCTGGAAAGAAAGAGAAGGGGGGAAAAAAGGAAGGAAGGAAGGAATCGTGACGGCGCGAGTTTCGAAGACGAAGATCTCCCGTTTCGTATTTGCTCTCCCCCCGTAGTAAGGGGAGAGGAGTGATCTTCGAAGGACGAGAAGGGAAGAAACTGAGAGACAAGATGATCGATATATAAGAAAACGTTCGATCGGGCAAACTCACCGGATATATAATGGATATCTTTATTATCGTTGACAGAAAGAGAGAGAGAAAGAAAGAGAGAGAGAGAGAGAGAGAGAGAAAGACAGAGAGAGAAAGAAAGACAGAGAGAGAGAGAGAGAGAGAGAGAAACAGACAGACAGACAGAGAGAGAAAGAGAGAGAAACAGACAGACAGACAGAGAGAGAGAGAGATGATGATGAACTTTTTGAGAGAGAGAGAAAGAGAGAGAGACGTGACTACTTTCAGTTCATGAGAGTCGGAGTTCATCGATGCTGGTGACGATTCCGATCGACGAAGACAACGTTACGTTACACTACCACCACCGTCGGTAGTAAAACTTCGGTTCCAATTGGTCCCGTCCCGTTCCCCTATCGTTATAAATATTTATGAAAACGATGCGTTTATACGCGAACGACAAGACCGTCCCGCGGTTTGAAAAAAAAACCGGGAGATTTATCGGAACGCGCTCTCGCGCCGACAGCCATTTCTGAAGCCATCATACATCAAGTCGTGCCTCCAAGACGATCCGGATTCTCCTCCTTGCTTTTCGTGGGACTTCGACTCGCGAACTCCTTCACACTCGATCGAATTCGATGGAAACGCGACGAGACTTTTGTATTATGCACTTTTCTCGTATTGTAAGTGGTTTGTTAATATATTTTTAAGGAGGAGGGGAGATGTGAGAAATGTAGAACGTGGTATGGATAGAGAGAGATCGACGAAGAGAAATGGATAAAACAATTGATTTAGTTAATAACAATAACTTTAGCGATCAGCTTTGATCTTCTTAACAGAATCTTCGTCTTCAATTTTATTCTCGTTATAGATCGATTCGGGTTAATCTATTGAATTACGGGTCTATGTAACGAGGAAAATAATAAAATTCGAGAAAAAAACTTTAATCTATGAAGGACTAGTAAGTGGGCCTGTATTTTTGCCCCCTTCCAGTTCCGGGAAGTTTGTCCTCGCGCGTGGTCGTAATCAAAACACGATAGAGCGTCAGAGCTCAGGCGCGATCACCTAGGACGCGTCCTTTCATTGTTACTCGGGACTTCGGTGAGTACGGTTGTCTGAACAGACTTCTCTCTATAATAAACATTTAATTTCTTAATATTTTATTCTTATGTATCTAATATTAGTTTATAATTACTTATTACTTTAATTAATCATATTTTTACTATTAAATAACGAATTGTAGAAACTTTTATTTTTTTTCAGGTTACATCCATGTTTATTATTTTATTTATTTATTTATTACGATCTTCTCGTTAAGTATTGGGTCTCCGCATGCAGCAACCTCCACGTGGTGAGACCCGGGCAATCGGTATTGCTTGCGATATAATTTTAATTATATAATCATTTTTATAACGCAAGTAATATCGAGCTAATGGCTGCATTAGGGCAAAATTTAAGTATAGAAAGATCAATTTTGTTCTATACTTAACTTTTGCCTAACATTATTTTTAAAACAGGATATTTACCGACCGATTATCGACATCTGCGCCATCTCACAACAAAACGCTCAAACTTCTTGTAGTTAGTTCAATGATAAGTAAAAAATTTCTCTGTTTTACCGTTAGATCACCCTGCGAAGTCGATAATCGATAAATCAGATATTTATCATCAAGATTTTCGACGAGATAAATTTTTTACGTAACCGATAAAACAGGCTCGATAAAAAATTTTGGAATGCTCCCTCTACGTCCATAAATTAATTCGAATACTTTCTAAAAGATTTTATTTATTATCATAACCGCGTCTCGTGTCGTTATTTCTGTCGTATTTCGAAATGTCAATGCAATTTATGAACAGAGAGCTTTTTGTATCGTACGTAAAATGTGTGCATAAAAAAATACTCTTGACAAGCTGTCCAATAAATTATACGCATAAAATTATGTGTATTGACTCGAAATGTATCATGTAACTCGATACGATTATGTTTCCAAGCACTGCGAGATTCGTATCATTCTAGCCATGCGCGTAGCATAAATGAATGACATACACGTACTACACGCACACGGTGACACATACCTACCATTTTCAGGAATGATCAGAAATGATGTGCGACGTGGATGGAGGAGCATTGCACAACGTACTAACGAATTTGGACTAATATTTATTGATTAGACGTGAATGCGATCAAGGACCGCACTCACACGATGCGATTAGCGTTAGGATGTGCAAGAGGAAAAGTCAAAAATCGTAAAAATGCTAAAAGTACTGTTATAAAGAATAAAAATGAATCTTCCAAGCTAATCCCGGTATTATCCTGAAATCAGCTGTTACAAGCAGACGATAAGCAGGTAACTAAAGATCTTTCGTATTAAATGAAATATGTATTAGTATTATTTCTTAATGACTTACTTAAAAACAATTTTCATTGTTACATTCTTATATTAATTCATCCTGGGTAATTTTTTATATTGTTTAATTTGATGTTATTCTATAAATATTAGAAACTTGACTATATTTCTATAATGATTAAATTCTTATTACTTGTTTGGTTACATCGTATCTTTCTTGCTTAGGATATGGAAATTAGTGAAACAGATGTACAGATAACGGATCGTCCCATCGACTTTATATCAGTATACGTTAAGGAAGAAAATGATGAGTATGAAGCAGAGTTTAATGACGTTGAAATTATCACTGCAGCTCAGCATTTTTGTTCCATCGAAATAAAAGAAACCAAAGAATATGATAAAAATTATAAACATAAAGAATTTAATATAAATAATGATAATAACTTGAAGGATAGGGGAAATATAGAATCTTCTAATTGTAATTCGGATGCTATGCAATCGAATGAGGCTTGTAATATTGGTAGCATTCTAACAGATTCAATTTGTTTGGATACATTAGATTCTGATACTACAAATGATCGGATCAAAAAACAAATTAATCAGTCTTCTGAAGTTTATGAATCACGACCGGAAGAAGCAGAAACAAGTTATAATATCTCAACTGTTGCCACATCTAACCAATTTCTAGAAAGTCTGAGCCTTGATATAAAAAAGGAAAATAAACAATTGGACCAAAAATCTGACCATAATGGAATTTACATGACAGAATGGCTATGCGATGTAAACGGTGATGCGAATCTACGATTAAAGGTTCTGAAGAATGATAAGCAAGAAGTACAAATTCCCACCGATATTGAAGCTACGATAACACCTATAGCCATTTGTAAAGACCAAGCGTTAGATCATAATAATAGTTTGGAAAAGGAAGAAACAAGGAAACATAGTACAACTAAAAAAAGAACAAAATTGAAGTCTTCTGCTTTAAGTGATTATGAGGGAAGACTGCGTAAGAAAGCTGAGTGCATGAGAGAAAAACGAAGAAAGTTGTATGAAAATGAAAGCGAGGAGCAAAGAGTACAGAGACTTGCTAGAGAAGCAGCTAAAAGACGAGAAATGAGAATGTATTATGAAACTCCAGAACAGAGAAGAAAACGGCTTGATGCTGAGGCAGCAAGAAAGAGACAGTATAGGTTGTATAATGAAACACCGGATGACAGGAGAAAACGATTGGATCGTGAAGCAGAAAGAAGAAGAATCAAACGACTTTCTCTGTATGCTAGTGAATCTCCAGAACAACGTAGAGAAAGGTTAAATAGGGAATCTGCTAAACGGAGAGAGGCAAGATTAAATCAATATGCTAAGGAGACCGAGGAAGAGAGGAAGGAAAGACTACGGAAAGATGCTTTAAGAGCCAGGGAAATAAGGTTCACAAGATCTGCTGTAGAAACTGAAGAGGAACGTAGACGAAGGTTAGTAAAAGATGCTCTTAGAAAAAGGGAGGTAAGAATGCACGGAAATCATTCGGTGAGCAACGGTTTTACAGAACTTCAAACCGTTCGTAATTTTGAAGAGTTAAACAATGTGCAGATAAAGAACAATCCAGATAATCAACTGGGAGGTCATTATCTCAGTAACTGGATGATGTGGTTTCAAAATACACTAGCTCAACCTGTACATATTGGAGACCAAATCTTTGAATCACGACCACAGAATAGCGGATGAATGCATTACCTTCATAATATTACTTTCTACCGAAACAAGTAAATTCAAAACTATTATAAACAAATAATAGACAGATAATGTTAAATGTGCTTTTTCTATGCTTTTCATACCATTTCAACAGATAGCAGTCAGACAGTGTTTTCTTATACTTCACTTACATTAAAGAGTATTTCAATCCATTTCACTTGGAGCAGTGTTATCACTGATCTATGAAACTAGAAATGACTACAAGACTTATTAGTGATAATATTTCATAGAATGTAAATACTATATAATTTAGGAGTGTCTCAAATCTGTTTCATGATTTATGATTTATAAACTTTATTAATGTATGTAAATATATTATGATTCTAAATTAAGTTATCATTTAAATATTTATGAAAGTCAAGAATTTAAGAAAAAGAATACAGAGAAGCTAATATTATTGATAATTGGTCTTTATATACTAGCATTAAATTATAAATCAATGAATTATATAAATAATTTTTAAACTTATGCAACATATCATGAATTCAAAAGTATATTGGTTAAAATATAAATTAGATATTGCTTTGTAATAAATGTTAAAACATATTGTAAATAATTAAAAAAAAGAAATTATTCTTGCCAGTGCCTTTTGTTCACTATTATTTATCCAGATCATTTGATTGTTATAAATGCTTTATTGTATATCTGTGTTGATATTAAACAATGATTCTGCTGAAACTTTGTCAACAGTATACGGATATACACAAGTATTATGTACTTTTTACAACCCATTTATAATAAATAAAAAAGAAGAATCAGCGATCTACGTTTACTCTTTTTATATTTTTGCTCCTTAATCTAGGTTATTCAAAAATTCGTAATATTATTTTTGAAAAAGTGATAAATTTGTGTAACATTTGAATATGTCAATTTATATGATAACATCGTTTAGTACCATGCTATTGGCGCTACGACCTACCGAAGTTTATGAATGGCCAATGATATTTTCAAGCACAACACGTGTGCTTCTAACCTCGAAAACGTAAAGAGTGTTTATTAATCGTGTGACTGAATCAGTATTCTTTACAGAAGTAATATTTACACGTTATAATATTTTTTATCAATTTTCAAGTTTATCACGAATATTTTTGTAAAAATTGCGTATATATTACTTATTATGTGACATACATGGTGGTGGTGAATTAGTAAACAATCGGCACTATTATTATACAAGTACAAAATGAAGGAAAGAATGGGTTTAACAAAACAATATTTAAGATATGTTCCCTCTGGAAATGTAAATATAATTACTAGTCCCCGGTGCAATGTTGCTTTTGTAACATTAGAAGGACAGGAAGGCAGATTTGTAGCGGTGGGTGCATGCGAACATGTGATAATTTGGGATTTGAGATTAGGTGAAAAAGCACAAGTTCTAACAGGAGAGAAAACAATAGTCACACGCTTAGCAGCTTCGCCAAATAAGCAACACATTGCAGTTGGTTATGCAGATGGAACTCTTAAGACATTTGATCTCAGATCTGGAGAAAATGTTAGTATATTTGTTGGGCATCGCTCTGAAATTACATCTTTGTCCTATGATGCTTTAGGACACAGATTAGCATCTGGATCAAAGGTAATACAACAAAAGCATAGTCTAATATATATATATATCAATTTTACATGTACTTATCAACTTTATTTTTTCAAGGATACAGATATAATAATTTGGGATACAGTAGCAGAAACAGGAATATGTCGTCTAACTGGACATAAAGATATTATAACTAAAATTGCATTCATGTCTGAGCAGAATATAATTATCAGTTCTAGCAAAGATACATTAGTAAAGTTTTGGGATTTAGATACAGAACATAATTTCAAAACTCTTGTTGGTCATAGATCAGAGGTACATATTAATCGTAATTTACTTATATTCTGTTATAATAACAGTAACCAATAATATACAACATTTTTTGTATTACTGTCATTAAGGTTTGGAGTCTTGCATTAGCCAAAAATGACCAATATTTAATAACTGGATGTAATGATAATGAGTTGCATGTTTGGAAGATCTATTTTGTTGATGCACAGAATAGTGAACATGATATAAATTTAAGTGCTTTAAATATCAATGAGGATGAAACTACTGATATGGTATGTTTATTCTTTTTTTTTATAACAATGTATAAATTCAATAATTTAACATGTAATTGTATCGCAGCAAAAATATCCTTTGAGATGTGAAAAAGTTGGAAGTATCTTAAGAAATGGTAGAGGAAGAATTGTCTCTCTGGAAGTTGATTCATCACATACAGTAGTTGGTTGTCATGGAGTAGATAATACTGTAGAATTGTTTCATTTCATATCAGAAAGTAAAGTAAAAGAAAAAGTAGCAAAAAGACTCAAAAAAGAAAAGAAAAAAGCAAATAGGTTGGTTAAACATAGCATAAGATAAGCTTCTACAAATTGTTCATTAAAAATAATACACAAATTTTTTCATAGGGATAAAAGTGAAACAAATATCAATTCTCTCAATATACCAACTTTGAAGGATGAAATCAAACGTTTACCTGCTATTAAAGTTTCTAACAAAGCTAAAGGAATTGATATGCTTATGGGTAAAGGAAATGAACTCAGGGTTAGTTTTGCAATTAAAATTATACAATTAAAATAATTTTCCAGTTTTTATTTATTATTCAATAATGAGAGATTATTACATGTGTTACAGGTTTGTGTTGGGATTGACAATAACTCCCTTGACTTATATTCTTTAGTTATAGAGGAAAAAGACAGTGAAGTAAAATGTTTACGTTCTATAGTAGCTCATGGACATCGTACCAATGTTCGAGTTGTGTGCTTCAGTTCTGATAATTTAGCATTTGCAACAGCAAGTGGTGATTCTGTCAAATTATGGAGCAGGTATTAAATTTTATATTTTTGTTTTAGATTTTCTTTTAATTTAAACTTATCTATCATATTTTACAGACCATCCTTAGCATGTTTGCGTACTGTAGAATGTGGATATGCTTTAACAGCTACTTTTGTACCTGGTGACAGACATTTAATAGTAGGATTAAAAGATGGTAAAATGCTTATTATTGACATTGCATCTGGTGATATTTTGGAGGAAGTACCAGCTCACACAAAAGAACTTTGGAGTGTGACTTTATTTCCTGATTTGGTAAGTAAAAAAAGAAAGTCAATTCCTTCTTTCTGTAAAAATAACTAATGTTAATTTTATATGTAGAAAGGAGTTGCAAGCGGTGGTGGTGATCAAACTGTGAAATTCTGGAATTTTGAACTTATTCATGATCCTGACAGTCAAATAAAAGCTAAAGTTTTATCTGTACTACACACAAGAACTCTTAAACTAGAAGAGTGCGTATTGTGCGTAAGAATTAGTCCAAACAATAGGTTTGTGGCAGTATCTCTGTTAGACTCTACCGTGAAAATATTCTTTTTGGATACATTCAAGGTAATCAATAACATAAACCTTTTTTAAAATCTATAGTATGTTATTAAAGAATGTTATACATTTATATTATTATTTCTAGTTTTTCATATCACTTTATGGACATAAACTACCAGTTTTATGCATGGATATATCCAGTGATTCTACTCTCATAGCAACAGGTTCTAGTGACCGTAACATTAAAATTTGGGGTTTAGATTTTGGAGATTGTCATAAGTCAATATTTGCACATGATGATTCCGTGACAGGGCTTTCATTTGTTCCTAATACTCACTACATTTTTACTTGTGGTAAAGATGGTAAAATTAAACAATGGGATGCTGATATATATCAAAAGATCGTGACACTACAAGTAATATATAATTACAAATTTTATAAAACTTCACATATAGACTACTTGATAAATACATATGAATAATTATAAATTTATATAAATACTCACTAGGGACATGCAGGTGAAGCTTGGAATTGTGCTGTATCACCAAATGGTGTATATGTTGTCTCCTGTGGATCAGACAGAGTAGTTAGATTATATGAAAAAACTGCTGAACCATTAGTACTAGAGGATGAGGCAGAAGAGGAAAGAGAACGTGCAGAAAATGAATTAGTTACTGGAGAAACTACTGGTGTTCAAGGACAAAAGCAACAATTATTACCTTCAAGAAAAACTGTGAACAGTGAGAAAGCAGTAAGTATTCTCTTACAAACATAACAATTTATACATCAGCTCTACCATGTTTTAAATATTTATATCTTGTAACTATTTCTTTCTTTATCTAGGCTGAATTAATTCTCGAATGTTTAGACATAACAAGAGCTTATGATGAAGAATTATCTCAAGTTGAAGGCACTAATATTGTCCCAGCGTTACCACCATTGATGCAAGCTTATAATTGTAAAACAAGTGAAGATTTTCTATTAGAAACAGTAAAACGTGTAAGAGCTAGCGATTTAGAAGAGACTTTATTATTGCTACCATATTCTGCTGCTTGTGAAATTTTAAAAATGCTCCCTAAGTTATTAAAAAGTGGTTTCCATGCAGAATTAATAGCCAGATTGACACTTTGTTTAATACAAGCTCATCATGGTCCCATCATGTCAAATGAAAACCTTTTATCTACAATAGAAACTGTGAAAGCACTCATCTTTGAAAGAATATCTACATTAAGGGTAATAATAAAATTTCGCATAATTGATAAAAATGGGAAGTATCGCAAATGCAAAGATAAAATTTGTTTTAGGATACTGTTGGATATAATTTACACTGCATGTTATATGTGCAACGTTATTTAGAAGAACAAGAAGGAATACAACTTTTCAAAGACGCGACTAAGAAGAAGGAACACAGAAATAAAGTTAGAAGGAATAAACATAGAGCTTTAAAAAGAGCTATTATGGCTTTATAATGAAAGAATTATTTGTACGTATATTAAAATAATGCAATTTTAAAGAAAATTAATGTATATTGTTACAAGGATGATTCTTGTAATTTATTTTTTACAAATAACTTTATTTGTCTAATAGATACAAAGCAGATTTTGGTCTAGGATTCGTATTCCGTCTTTACTCCTCCTTCTCTTCGGCTTCTTCGATTTCTATGTCTTTCCGTGATATTTCGGGATTGCTTTTTGATGCGCAATTATATGTTTTAACTTCGTCTATCGGTATATCTAATGTTTATATTATGCATTCCTCCCGAACGATAAACTGGTTTATCCCTTAGATGTTTGTATGAATCAAGTTGCGACAGCGTCTCATCTTACAAGTTACGCAAAAATAGCGTTTTACGTGTGAAGACAGAAATATTACCTTCTGATTTATCTTGTTACGTTCATTACAACGTAATTCGAATCTTGAATGCTAGATGAAGCTGGCATTTATTTAGTACAAAGTTTGTTCGTGTGGCGGCAGTGAAGTAGCGACACTAGCGAACCTATCAACATATTGAAGTGATAGGAGGTCATTTACCCAGTGATGCCAGGACGTGGGATTTTTCCCAAGCATGCGCACTA
>JAIFRP010000026.1:7350863-7361925 GCA_032403825.1 Odynerus spinipes
GGTGTGTAGTTTTTAAATACTTGTGAATTTTATAATAATAAATAGAATACGTTATGACATTTGTTATAAATTAAAAGGGAATATTGGTTATCTTTTATATTAAATGGTATGTACGTATTTATTTGCATCTAACTTAAAGTTCACGGTTAGGAAATATGACATGCTCCTAACCTATATTTATTGTTTCCAGGATCTAGTCAATGACCTACGATGGAAGATTTTGTACCAACTAAAGTCGCGAAACTAAAGAAAGATGCAGCTAAAAATTTCGTTTCGGCTAGTTACGAGGCTCCAAAAAAAGTGTCGAAACCATTAGACAATATCGATAAAAAAGATGAAGTAGATACAAAGTTAGAGGAAAGTAGTAACTTTCCTAATAAAAACACTAATACACAACTAGATCGGAGGAAACAGCAAGAATTGGAAATGAAAAGGGCTAGATACGATGTCATTAAATTTGGTATATCAGGTTTTGAAGCTGCAAAGGCCAAAGAAGCAAAAGTTGCACTCGCTATAAAATTAGGTGCGAAACCTCCCAAAAAACCAAGTTTGAATTACAAAGTTTTAAAGGTTGAAAGAAAAAAGGAAGCTGCTGCAACCAAAGACAATGAGCAAGTATCGGGTCTCAGCCAAAGTATGGTGAAGCATAAGAATAGAAATAAGCACAAGAAAAATTCTGGTATCTTAGGAATGTATGGAAAAGTACACAAAGGTGCACTCGTTAAAAAGAAGAAGTAGAAGTATAACGATAAACATTTAAAATATCTTTTGTTAATTCATCGTTGTCTTTACAACATCAATCATCTATGTCTAACAACAACGTCCTCTATATATAATTGTATATTATGTAAGAAGAATAACAAGTAATAAAATAATATTTTTATATACGTTCTTGGATTTACCCAGACAAACTTCGAGCATCGATAAAACAGTATTTTGTTTCTGTAGGTACATTAAAAATATATTCTCACATGTACATTTAAAATATGCCACAGTGGAATGATAAGACTTTTAAAAAACCATCTTCGATGTTTCATGTCGGGAGTTAATCGAAAGCAGCTGCGGTTGGTGCCACCTCCAGTAACATTTGAAGAAAAGCATTGATTCCCTCTGTAATATTAAAAAAATAATATCACATTAATAACAAGAACGACATAATTTATTTGTGACTTTATTTTTGTTAACATACAGATATCATATAGAAGATCGTCAACTTACCCATGCATTTCGGCACGTATCCGTACTTCACAAAGGGTAGATAAACGAACATGCCCGCGAAAATGAATCCAGTTGCGTATAAGTATTCGATTTGAGGCTTTTCGATGATGGGAGCCACTATCAGGTACGCAGAGATTACAAGTACGAGTACGGGTATAATCAGAGGACATTTGTAAGGTCTCGGATGAGTCGGTCTGGTTCGTCGCATCACCAACAAAGCTAGCATCGATCCCCCATAGAAAATCCAAGCGGTAAACGAAAAGAAATCAATTAAGGAATCTATATTTCCGGAAACGACCATCGCACCTGCAGAAGATGGATTAGCACACGTCATATTATATTCGATTCTTAGTGTACTAACAATAGGAAATTTTTTTATCATACGCATTGTTATACCTGCAACAATGGAGTGAAATATGAGACCTGGTGCAGGCGTGAAACGGCGCACGTGAACATAACTCAAACAATCGAGCAAGTGTCCTTCTCTGGACGCGGCGAAGCAAAGTCTACCTGCCGCAAAAAGAGTTCCATTGGCGGAGCCAAACGTGCTGATGGCTACCGATAACGGCATCAGCCATGCCATTACACCGAGAATGCGATTTCCAAATGTCTGTGAAGAGAAGAAAAAGAATAACGAGTTTAAAGAATTCTTCGATTTCGAGTATAAGAGACACTTGTATAACGTGATGGGGTTTTAAGAATCAGCAAGAACTTCTATTACATAATCCGTTATTATAAATCTTTGAAATACGTGTTTCTAACTTACACGAGCCAGAAGTCTCGTATATATCCCTTCACGTTATACACAATAGCCTATCCGAGCGTAAAAGCTCGTGTTCTTACCACAGCAACAGCCTCGCTCTCGATCATCTCCGTAGGCGACATAACCGCCAGGTATGAAACATTGATAAGCGCGTAACAAAGCGTAACAAGAGGTATCCCGATCATGATGGACCTCGGTAGATTCTTCGACGGGTCCTTGATCTCCTCCGTAACGTAATTCAAATTATTCCAGCCGTCGTAGGCCCATAGGCCCGTATAAAAAGCGGTAGCGAGTCTACCGAAGTTAATGCTACTACCGTCCATGGTGTCTAAGGCTCCCTTTAGGTGTTGCGTGTTTCCCTGTATCAACTTGTACGCACCGCCGACGATAACTACAAGTATAGCAATGAGTTTCGCTGCGGTGAAAGCATTTTGTACTCCGGTTGCCAGATTAACGCTGTAACAATTCACCAGTAGTATGAGAACAATCGCAAGTAGGGCGACCAGCTTGACCACCTCGTCGGGAGGATCGCAGTCCTTGACGAAGGCCTCGACGACGTATTGGGCGAACGACAGGCAGATTATCGCCATTTGCGATGGCTTCAATATCAGGGTGGATACCCAGGAGAAAAGGAAAGCCGGTGGTGCACCGAAGGCGTCCATGAAGTAAGCGTACTCGGCGCCGCTACTGGTGTTCATCGTGCCTAGCTCTGCGTAAGCCAGTGCACCGCACAAGCTCAGAAGCCCGCAGGCCGTCCATACGAAAAAGCTAACCCCGACGCTTCCGGTTCTTACTAGGAGGCCCGATGGCGAAACGAATATCCCCGATCCGATCATGGTGCCGACGATTAAAGCCACCCCACTGACGAGTCCCACCCGTCTCTTGAGGTGAACAGCGTGGTTCGCCTCTGGGTCCGTCCCCTCCAACCCTCCGCTCCCTCCACCCCCGTCTTCGTCATCCCCCACACCTCCAGATCCGCCTTCTTGCTCGTCTTCGCGGCGGCGTTCTTGTCCACGTTGATGTTGCGGTAACGGCGAGGATTTTTGTCCGCCACCGCTACTACCGTTGCTTCTTGCAGCTCTTGATACGAGCGTCGTCTCACCTGGACCTCCTCCCAGCCACTGTAGCTGTTGCTGCTGTTGCTGTGGCTGACCGCCGTTACTCGTCTGCGGCTCATGTCCAACGGTAGCTAGAAATTAATAATAGTTTTTGTTAGTCCTTTTTTTTGCTTTTGCAAATATCGCTAGTCTTTTCTTACGCTTTATCATGGATCGTAGATCGTGGTTTAACCCGCCGCGTATCTTATACTTTGTAATTAGGCTATCAAATTTATAGAAATAACGTCTTGTAATATATTTTAAAAGGCTTACAAAAGTTTGTAAATTCTTTAAAGTTTAGCGATAATTTTTTTTATGTTTCTTCAGATAAATCAGTTTCCAGTGAGTCACTTTACGCGATTCACTTCGTCCATACGTGAAATATGTTACACACACGGGACTGAAGTCAATAGCTTGCATAATAACGTTACGCTCGGACCCGCGTACTATTCTATCGATGATTCCTTTATACAGGAAATAACGTATTAGGAAGTAGGCGAAACCCGAGAACGTTACGTTCCAACTGCACCGTTTCCTAAGTTTAGAGCCACCGAGAACGAACCACGTGGTCAACCTTCCTGCATAATTCGTACGAAGTTATACCAACGGTCTTGAAATAAGATTAGGCGATACTATACGGTGCATAGAAGAGTGCACGAAAAGACGGTGTAGATATTCTTTATTGAATGAAGTCTCGTGCTCTCACTCCAGATTATATTCTACGGTCATCGGTGTATATTAATCGATGCACAATGCACTTTGGACAGGTGTCTCTGCGGGGATCTATATGTGTGCGTGTTGTGTACACTCACTGGGTATAAATAATAATTTTCCTGTAATTCTTCAAATCCTTGTGGTATATCATTATTAATTATTAATAACTAACATTTTTTTTAGTTAATAATAAGAAAATAATAATAAGAAGAAGAAAATAATAATGATAATAATCGATTGTTATTACTTGAACTTACAAAAGTTCATTATTCACGATAATTATTAGCGATCAATAATTTTTGAGTTAATAATACTAATAATAATAATCGATTATTATGATCTGAATTTACAAGGAGTTTCATACGCATGTGTTTCCTCGTGAACGTAGTAAAGTATTATCGTCGTTATAGTAAATTACTTAAAGCTCGCAGGTGCCCGTCGAAGAACGTGGCCGTTTCGTGTCGCATCCCTTCGCCGACTGGCTGAGGTAGCGTTTCTTTCAGCACGACGAGCAAGAGAATGTGAGAGGATCGCGTCATAGAGATACGACGACGGTCGCGTATATTTGCGCTCCTCTGCAGCACGTGACGAGATATACATTATTATATTTATTGTCATCGAATTGGCGTCGCAACCGTTATAGTCCGCATGGCCGTCTGCCAAAATTCCTCGCCTGCTAGACTATCGTTTTCTTCTAGCACGCGAATCAACGATCACGAGGTACGTTTGGAGACACACTTTCGATATACTTTTTTTTTGAGAGAGAGTTTTGATCGGTGTCGGTTTTACTACGGTAGCTTTTTTTATCATTGTTTATTCGTGTTCTTTGATATTTTTAGATCGCCAGTCACGGAGGCCATTTTGTACGAGCGGATATTGCAATTACCTCAATTCGGATGAAATCTGAGCGATTTTTGCGCGTAATTTTTCATTCAGCGATTCGTGGTAAATTAAGCGGAGTAATTTTGCCATCACTTTTCATGCGTCATGTGTTTTTGTTTAATTGTGTAATGTATAGAGCGAAATTTTGTAAAATGATATAGGTAGTCTCGATTTATTGATCTGTCATTCGTTGAAGTGCAACGGCGAGTTTTTTTATCGGAGGCCATGCAAAGATCGCCTTGCTCGAAACGAAGACGCAATGTCTTAACATTGGCAAAACGCCCACGATAGTTGCTTGAAACGAAATCGACGATTCTTGGCATTCCTCTTCTAATCGTTGTTTTTTTTACCGTCTAATTTCCGTGAAAAATCATAAATTTTTAAGCGCAACAATTGTGCAATTCTCATTGAAAAAAAAAAGTTGTTAATGCACGAAGTAAATACAAAGTACAAGAGTACAAAATTCATGTTTGATGTTTCGTACTTCGTTTTTAAATGGAATTCACATACGTGTGACTTTCTGAACAAATTTCGCGAGAATATTTCCACCGTTTTTCAAAGTGATGACGTCAACGATCACCTTTAAGCCGTCGTCTTCTTCCAAAGTAATTGGGAGTCAATATTTAAGAATTTGCTAACACGGCAAGTACTCCGATGTGCTGACAAATTCGTCAAGGCACCTTTGCCAGCGTCTACGTGTATTTTACGCTTCGTTTCAAATTATTTTGAAATACACGTCCGTAACATAAATTATTCTCCTCGGTATTAATTTATAGACATCGTATATGTTTACTTATTGCTCGAATTTATTAACTTCTTCGATTATTAGGTCGTTAACACTTTGAGTGTTCGTTCGTACGGTGAAAAATAATGCAGCGTCCCGGATGCGGAAGGAAGCTTTAGAAATCGATCAGAATCCTCGAAGCTCGTTCAATCGTGCAACGGAGATAAAAGATAGCACCTTATACCTGGTGTACTCGAAAGAAAACGAGCCTACGAAATTATCGTTTTCTCCTAGCACGCGAATCGACGATCACGAAATGCGTTTAGAAACACACTTTCTATTTCTTCTTCGCGTTCTAATCGATTTTATTACAGTAGTTTTTTAATGATTTTTATTCGTGTTTTTCGGTATCTTTAGATTCTCAATCACGGAAGTCATTTTGTATGCGCGGATATTACAATTACCTCAAATCGAATAAAATCCGAGCCATTTTTGCACGTAATCTTAACTTAACAATCGGCGATAAATTAGACGAACCAATTACCGTAATTTTTAATTTAATTTAATTCTTTTTTTAAATCGTGCAACCTATCGAAGAAAAGTCTACAAAGCAATACGATATCGATTTATCGATTTATCATTCGCCAAAGTAGAACTATTGATGGTAAATCAAGCGAACCAATTGCCATAATTTTTCACGCCATTTTAAAGATCATCGATTACGCGTGTTTCGTATCACGCGTAACAAGAAACCCGTTCAACAAATACCAGCTGTAGCACATACCGCGCATCATTTCGTTCGATAACTCACCTTACGGACCGAATGTGGGTGAGAATACACACATTCTTTCTATATTTACGTCCAAACGAACGAGAAACTAGGAATAGAATCGGTGGAGCTATACCACCCCCTCTTTTTAACCTCTTTAACATTATTACGTCGTTTTTTTTTGCAGCTGAAAGGTTCTCGTTCATCGACTAGAGCGCATTTATCGATTCAAGGGCATGAGTCTTAGAAAATAGCTTCCTTCTTCTCTCGGTCTCTTTTTCTTATTAAAAAGATAAGAAGAAAAGCCGAGGAAAAGCGAAAGAGGATAGTCCGACGATATAGCCGCCATTTTCTTCCTCGAACGAGTTAGAAATTTCTATGAAACGGTAACGTGATCACTCACGTGATACAAAAGGATATAATTGAATGATAGAACTATACCTAATAGGAAGCGTCAGCGTCAGTTAAATGATAATCGCCGCGTCGTGAGAGAAGAAATGAATATACGGGCATAAAAAGACGTAGAGGCGTCTCTAAATCCCATTAAAACTCATTGCCATAAAAGCATATCAATGAATCAATTGTTGTTAATTCAGTACTCGTGTGCGGTACGCGCGGGTTTACCTCTTAACGCGTCAACGGGAAGGAAATATGTCTCTTTTGCGATATCAACGTCATCGTCGGTCGACGATGACTCGTGGAACAAAAAAAGAAAAAAAAAATATTGCCAAGATAGTATCTCGTTTTGAACGATTCCGTAAAATATTTTTTCCTTTTATTTCGCGAAGTTGAATGCGCGTGGAACGCGTAGGATTCAAATCGATACGCGTATTCGAATGCAATTTATGGAGAGAAAAAAAGGAGGATCGCCTACGCGTTTGAAAAATTAATTTATTCGAACGGCGATTCGTATCATTCGCGTATAGCTGCTCCCATTTTTATCGTTTTTTTTTTTTACTATACTGCCGGAATTATCGATAATCGTAAATAATCGTGATATTCACACGACAATGATAATCGTGTGAAAGCGGCTCGTTCAAAGTAATCTAAGATGTACATATGTATATAGTATGTACGTTGTACATACATAAGTCTTCGTCGAGACACTTAAGACAAAACCAGGGGCGGCTTTGTGCACAGGTTGTGCGTAGGAAGTGTAGTGCCTCCAATTTTTTCTCGAGATATGAATATATTTATTAATTTATTTATATTTTTGCTTGTGGTATTCAATTTTATCGTCAACCACTTAATGTATGTATTTTTTTAAATCGACCAGAAAATCATTTTTTTATCTTGTAAAACTTTGAATTGGTCTTGTTTATGCATAATACTTTTATTTTTAGGGGATAAAACACGTAAAAAATATTTTTATCGCGATAGACGTGACGTAGACGTCCATGAACATTTTCAAATGTACGTTGAGTGATTTATATATAACATAATATAATTCTCTCCTTTTTTTTATGAAAAAATAATAAAAATCCAAACGCGTTTACATTCGATTATATTTATAGCGTGCGTGCATGATGCAACTATGCAAATATCTCGAAAGTTGCAGCACCCTCAACGATTTCGAGCCACCAGCCGCCACTGGACAAAGCTGAAAGAACATCGCTGATGAGAATGACCAGAACGAGTTCGCGCGCAAAGAATAATCAGCTTAAACGATAGGTCGAAGCCTCTTCGATCAGCACCGATATATACATCGAAGATTTGTCCGATCTATTTGTAGACAATTCACGTGCTATCTGTCTTCGAAGAAGCTTTTAAGGACTCGCGTCAATGTTCCACCGCGAAAAACGACATTCTTCGATCGTTATTGGTCCGTCGATATTTTATCGCGATTCTTCATTGGTCGAACGAGGTTCGCGTGAAATTCGAGCGATATAGTATTAGATTGTAACATAAATAAGTTCGCTTGTAAAAATGAAGATATTCGAATTAAAAAAAAAATTCTATTCAGTTAACCAATTATTTTAGTAACGAGAAACTCTCATAAATAATAATAATATAGATTAAACAGCTGATCGAGTGGATAATAATTCTTTAATTTGTTAATAAGTAAGAAAATTAGCGAATTCGACCGAACTTATTTATATTACTACCCAATATTACCAGGGAAGAACTTCGGTCTCTCCCTCTCTCTCTATTCTGAGATATTCCGAAAGGAAGGGAAGGAAGATAGAGAAAGGGCGACGAAAAGATATTTTCGAAACGTGCCACGCTGTTTTACGTGCTCCAGAAGTACGAGTTTCTGGTTTCACGCGATGACGCAATCGTCGTAAGCTTTTGCGAGCGGTGCTTGCACACCGTGTATTACATAAGTTCACGGGAGCTTCGGCTTCTAACAAAACGAAATAACGCGAGGATATTAGTCCGCGCAGTGGTCGAGGAAAAAATTCTTTCTAGGATAACATCGAACGGTTTCGTCGAATTGTTTTATCAACCTCTTTATCGCGCGATTTCAGTTTTCTAAACGTTCTTTAATTTATACCTCGCCTTATCGAGTCCGCGTATGATTCGCGGTGTACCGATCGATAATCGATTCGTACTCGAAGATAAACAAGATAAACCCATGCATCGTATAGTAGTGGGTTGTTAATTAGGGACGAGTCCTTTTTTTGCGAGTTAGAAAAACGGGATTTTATTTTTTGGAGTAATAATATCTCATTTATTTTCAGTAGATAGTAATTAAGTGAGTAAAAACACTTTGGAGAGTATTGGGAATATTGAAAAGAGTGGGCTTACTGCAGAGACCGTATAGGTCCCAAAAATTAGTTACGGAGATATTTGACTTTAAAGTTTTTCTAGCGTGCGGAAAAATCGGCATGGTTATTATAAAAACGTGTAATACGAGCGTTATATCTATATATTCCACGAGACGTGACTATTGGCCGTTATAAGAGATTAACTTAACTCCCTACGAATTTTTCGAAGAGAACACGAACTCCAATTTCCCGCCATAATTGAAATATACCTTAACAGTCGAGATACAAGTTAAAAAGATACCGATGAAGAAACATCTTCGGGATAAATTTAACGAGAAATCATAAACTTGTTTTCACATACCGGCCGCATCGAGGACAATAGCAATAGTTAGCCGGCGCATTACATACGACAATTATAATTAGCCCGCCAAGGCGAACGAATGGGAAATGGATGACCGCAAACGCGATCTTGGCACACACGTGGTCCTCAGCGTCCGACGTTCTCGTAAATGATCGTAAATCATTTTCCCCGTAAGACAAGATAAATGTCCACGTTCCAATAAGATTCGCATCCCCTACGTTGCATCGCGCTCATATTTTGCATTTTTTAATAAACAACGACGAAATGTCAAACTCGCCGATAAATATATTTTTAGATACCAAAGAAGGGTGAAGAAAAAAAAAAGCGAATGCAAGGAGACACACGTATCGCGTTAATCGAGCGTAAAGACGTTCGTCCAACCCCTTCCAAGCGGAGACCCTACGGCGTTTACCTAATTAGGCGCTTATGAATGACCCGGTAAAGCGTAAAAGAAGAAAAGCGCGCGAATCTTTTTGCGGGATTCATTCATGTCCCATTGACCATGTCAAGAGAAGGAGGGACGAGTTTAGAGGCATGGTGGGGGTGGAAAAAGAAGGAGGGTATCTTGAGGTAAGGGCTGTTATCTAGGAGAAGGAACGGGTAGTGGGCGTAAACGGTCCTACGCTTACCTCGTTTGAAGGGCGCGACATGCATGACTTCAGGAGGGACCGATTGAAAGGGCGGACCGTGAGACCGCCTCTCATGACACTACGCCGACTTTTCGGTGCAACCAGTTGGTCCTTTGCCGCTCCCGCTTGTCTGCCGATGTCAATGCCTTCTTCAATTTCACACTATGCGTCGCCCCTTGCGAGTTGTTCTCTATCGAGCCTTGTTATCTGTGCTAAGCACGATTTTATCTCTCTTTCTCTCTCTTTCTTGGTACTCTCGACCACCCTTGGGTATCCTTGCAAACTCCAACCCTTCTTCCACCCTTCGATCACGCTCTCTCCTCCCAATGGAAAGTAACTAATTTATTTTTTGGTTGCTCTCAAAAAATTCTCTTGCCTCGAAAGATCACGTTCTACTCAAAGGGTGGCGATGAACGATCGTCCTCGATATACATACGATCCGCGTCTAGCGAGCTTTCGCGCTCAACTGGGCGTTCGCGACATACGCAGAAGGAAAAGACCGATGTGGAGGAACGACGAAGGGCGATCGGGCACGAATGGAAGGACGGAGGCAAAAGCGGTACTGGTACGAGTAAAGAGTGAGTGAGAGAGAGAGAGAGAAAGAGAAAGAAAGAGAGAGAGAGAGATGGAATAACCGGCGTCGGCGCTTCGAGTCGCTCGATATCCATCCGCTGTCATTGGACTCTTTCTAACGGGTAGCCATGAAATTACTCGAACTCGCAATTCCATTCTACTCTTCTTCTTCTTTTTTTTTTATCAATTTCTCTTCTCGTTTTTTTTCGATCGATCGAATTCCTTTTAAGTAGATCCGATAACGATAAGAACCTTTGTTTCGAACCGTGAGAAAAAGCCGCGTTACGTGCATTTTGTTCTTCTCCCTTCACCGTGCTCCACATCCCCCTCCTTTCGCGCAAGCTTCAATTACTTTCACGTGTTCCTCTCTTTCTCTCTCTCGCTCTCTTTTATGTAGGGAAAGATAATTGCATTCACTATTTGTCACGAGCGATAACGATCTTACCAATTACGTGACTTTTATAACGTACGAGATATCGAGATAACTCGTGTCCCACGTCTTCTTAACTCGTATCGATGTTAAGTTGTATGTACGATGATAAAAGTTACTCGGAAGAATGATTATCACGATACGAGTCTTTTTTTTTATATTGCAAGATCGATGTCCGAAAAGATTTTTTTTTT
>JAIFRP010000026.1:7365542-7383264 GCA_032403825.1 Odynerus spinipes
TTAATAAATTTTCTTTAATATTTCCAAATTTCACCAAAGGATCTCCATACGCAGCAACCTCCACGTGGTGAGATCCGGGCAATCGATATTATTTTCTATGTAATGTATATCATGTCTGACATAATATACATTCCATAGTAAATAATATCGAGCTAATGGCTGCTTTTCTTTTCAGATATATATTGGCGGCACATATTTTGTATTTGTATAGAAATGGAAAATTTTATTTAGAAATGAACGAAAAGATTCGGGCCTTCAAAATACTAGCTTTACCAGTCTATGTCGATGAAATCGCCGCCTATCGATAGAATTCGAAACTAATTATGTGTCCAAATATGTTTGGTAATTTGGTTCACCTTAATTTTGTTATGTTTTACTATCAATTTATTAAATAAAAAGGATAAGCAAAAAAATAGCTGTAAATATAAATTAATTAATGTGTCTATATATTAAGGTATACATGATAATTATAACAAGAATAATGAGGGTGATGAAATACTTAATGTTGGTAATACTGACTCAGTTTAACGCCAATTCTATACAAATTCAAAAACTGTAACGGTCCATAACGGTCTATCATAAGTAGTTTACCATTCTTCCTTTTATTCTCAAAATATACGATATTTCTTTTAAACATGGAAGAATTCAAGACACCTATAAGAAAGAAGTTCAGATCATCAGATGATGCCAATTTACAAACACCGATTAAAATTCCAGCATCGCCATTTCTACAGCAAATAGGTTACGGATGTGGTATGTACACTTAAAAGAGATATTTCTAGACAAGTGTTTTAACATCCTATGTGTCAGGTGTTCAAGTATTTACTTTGGAAAGATCTCCAAAAGTTGGTTTTGTGAGATCACCTTGGGCAATAAAGAAAAGAAATAGTAGAGTGACAAAAGACAAAGAATATGATGACCGCATACGACTAGAGGCAGAAATATTGCAGAAATTAAATCATCCAAATATTGTGGGTTTTAGAGCATTTACGTTATCTTCCAAAGGTGAACCATGCCTTGCTATGGAACAATTGGACTATTCTCTAGGTATATATATCGATATAATATAAAATACTTGTCATATAATCTGTAAAAACTTCAACTTTTGTATAATCTCTTTATAGGTGACATGATCGAAGATAGAGTTGCCAGTGGAGACGATATATTTCCAGCTAAAAATATTCTACACGTGGGTTATGAAATTGCAAAAGGTTTAGAATATCTACATCATACCATACATATTTTACATGGGGATATTAAAAGTTATAATGTCCTAGTTTCAAAAGACTTAAAGATGGTAAAACTTTGCGATTTTGGAGTTTCTATACCACTTACAGAAACTTTAGAAATAGATAATTCAAAGGGAGATTTTACTTATTGTGGAACTGAATGTTGGAATGCACCTGAAGTAATATGTGGTATGTCAACTCATATAATTGTAACTAGCCTTTTTTCATTACTATGTGATAATGTTATGTCTATTATTATTTTATCAGATTAAATACATTTGGAGAATTTAAATTTTTTTAGGGGATGCTCCTATATCAAACAAATGTGATATATGGGCATATGGCCTTGTATTATGGGAAATGATCGCACTATCTGCACCTCATGTTAATGAAGATGAATTTGTAGATAGTGATGGTGATGTTTCAGTATTAGAAAAATGCACATCTGTTAACAATACAGATGATGATGATGATGATGTTTTATTTCTCAAAGAAGTGAAGAATACTTGTGGTATGTAATCTTGTATTTGTCAATTCAATGCTAATATTAATATCCATAATAAATTACTTAACAAAAATTTGTAGGCCAGCGTCCACCATTGCCTGCAATTGATCTAGGTGCAGATTATGCAGAAGTATTGGATATATTCTACACATGCACAATTGCAAATTATAAATTGAGGCCGAGTGCAAAAGGCTTAATGATGTACTTTCAGAAAATTATGCCTTAAGTATAAGAATCTGACCAAGAATATTTTGTTTATGAATATACATATGACGATGTTAAAGTTAATGCAGATAAGAATTAATTTTTAATAATAATTTATACTGGAATTATAGGAAATATAATGTATTTACAATATTTCAAAATAATAACAATTTAAAAATTTCCTAAATTTAAAGAAGGACAACAATTACCAAAAGAACAAATATTATTATCCCAATGATAATGCAAATTTTTGTCTTCCTCTGGAAAAATGAAAAATATGTTTATTTTAGTAATATTGGAGCACATTGAAGAAAATAATGCATATACCTTTTTATGTCTATTACTTCTTTTTTCTGCTCTTTTAAGGCTTTTTTTACCACACTCTACATCATCAGTAGTATTTTTTGCAAAATATTCTACACTATTTATTTGTTCACCCTACAAAAATTAGAAAGTGTATGTATGAATCTGTGTATATATACCATATATATTGTATATTATCATACTTACTTGTTTTTCAATAAGGAAAGCTGTTTCACTAAACATATCTTTAATTTCATGTATAGATTTTTCCAATTTCAAAACCTCATTATGACGTACTTCTATAGCTGACAGCTGCTCCTTCGTGACTCTGCTATCTTCTAGGATCTACTTATGAGTATGCAATAACAATGATGTGAACTTTTTTAAAGATTAGAAGTTATACGTAGTGCAAGGTATGAGTGACTAAAAAAGTTTATTGCGAATACTTACATTGTCAACAAATAAGCTATTCCCTTGTATAGTTTCAGATTCATCCGCTTCATATGTTGTATGTTTTCTTACTGAATAGAAACACGATAAATAGAGTATGCTCATTTAAATGTTTAATTGAAAATGCACAATATGTTATATACTATACAACTTACTTAACATTCTCTGCTGCTGTAAAAGTTGCAAACATTTATCATGATATCTTACTAATGATATATTGTAATCCTCCATAATATCTGAAAACATCTTTAGCATAGTTGCATATTGCAAAGATTTAATTCGTTTGTGAGCAGGATTTTCCTTTGCATTATCTGTATTTGAAGAGTCAGTAATAGCTATACTTTCCTTCATACCTGAAAAAATTCTAGATAAATGGATTTGTCGTGCAGTATTTTTATTTTCTTTAATATTAACAATTTTCACAGTGCTTGCAAATAAAGAATGATACATTTGTTAATTATTACACAAAGAGGATCTATAAGATCTTAAAATTTTGGAAATATTTCCCGCGTTTTAAAAAACAACATGGCCGGTTAAGACGTAATGAAAATTTATTTTTAAAAGAGTATAAGAAATAAATACAAGAAATTGTAAATAAGTATAACATTTATTTAATCAAGTTTTAAAAAGCCAAGAAGCTTAAAAGCAGAAAATTCATAAAAATAGATAAAACTATATCTATGTTTGATGTCTATCGTGATTGTGATTGGTCTTTTGGTTTCCCTCTACTAAATGGACGTTATCGTTTGTTCCGGCGGCAATCACATTTCAAGCGAGATGTTATATTATAAATATTTAATAAATATTATATTTCTCAGTAACATTTGTGACAGGATCACAAATTCATTATCCATAGGTGTTCAAAGAATGATAACCTGAAGACCCAGTTTACTTTATCGAATAATGATACGTTAAGGTTATCTTTACATATATTTAACTTCGTTTATAACATACAGAATAATTGTATAAACGATTTTAATTCATTATTTTATGATGGAACCTCTAAAAGTTTTTGACAACTTTAAATTGGATTGTTTGGACGTTAAGTGGGTAAATACTGTGTGGGATTCACAGTTTTTAACCTATGAAGAACCACCTGAAGATGATTATTTTCAATTTATTGAGAGTGAGGATATGGAATTTTTATTGCAAGACACTTGTGAAGTTGTTAAAGATTGGCTTGCTGAAATTGACGACCAAGAAGAATGCAACAATAAACAAACAAGTATTGCTTGGGATACATTAGTAAGTTTAAATATTAATGTACACGCTTTATTATCAGTTTTATATTATATAATAAAAACTGGTCAACGAGACGAAGCAAATGAAACAGACAAAAAAACTTGTTTAAGTGCAACAAGTTTATATTTCATATTGTTAGCTATACCTGGAAGTCATGCATTTAATGTATTCCATCCAAATCTGTATAAAACAGCAATTGGATCTTTGAAGTTATGCAGGCTTCTAACTCCAATTACAAAGAAAGAGAACAAAACTGTAAATATACAATATATGGATGTTAGTGAAAATCAGTCCAATGTTCATGCTCTTTCGTTTTCCGAAAAGGTTTTATTGACCGAAGGTCTTAGAAGTATTTTGTGTGATTTTATTATAATGATAAAGTTATTTTCATTTAGAGCTCATCCATGTTCATTAGATATTACTATTTCAATATTACTTGACGTTACTGATATTAATCAGTTAGAATATATAAAAAGTAAAAATCATTTGTTTTATAATGCTTATACAGCTTTATATGAATTATGTGATAATAAACATGGACCTATCAGTGCAACTATTATGATAATAACAAAATATATATATCCTCGTCTTCTTTTTAATCATAATGATCATCAGATAAAATCTATGACAAATATGCATGAATTGACAATAGACTTCTTAAGAAAGTTATTAGAAACATATGAAAAAGAAGCAAAGAATGCTGTGAGGACATTAATTCAATATTTGATGATCAAATGTCCAGAGCGACAAGAAGGTCGCCAGAAACAAGCTGCAGTATTACTGAAACTGATTAAAATATGTAAAGAAGATATTATTATGCATGTTATTAATGATATAATATCTCTTTCTCATCACACAAAAGTATCCTGCAGGTTATTTGCTCAGGAGATCATTGGAAAATTTTTAATAGAATCTAATTTAAATGATTATTTGATAGAATCTTTCCAATGGAAGAAAATAAAACAAGCATTAATTGCTACTACATTAAGTAGATGTATGGATTGTTCTAATATGGTAAGAGGTAGAGCTATGGCAACAGTTGCAGAATTTACTGACACAAAAAGCAATGTCACTGAAATGGTAGTAGAAGACACATGTGAATTATCATATTCTAATGAAACACTTCCTTTATTTAATGAATTAAGAGTAACACTAACGAGTGATGTTAATCGAATGCCAACATTAAATACAGTATTTATTATGTTAATAGATAGAGTAGAAGATGAAAGAGCATTAGTAAGACGAAGTGCATTGCAAATTTTAAAAAATTTAACTATTACATTTCCCATACTGATATGTAAAGTTGCTCCTATAGCTGGTCGTCGTTGTAGAGACCCTGTAATGACAGTACGTCGCTTTGCTACACATATATTAACTATTATTTTGGAATATTTTCCTAGTAATTCACAAATCCTTAATGAATGGGTAGAAGCAGTATTGCCACAAATATTTGATACTGAAATTAAAGTACAAGAAAAAGCACTGGAATGTTTCCAAGACTTATTAATAAGTAAGATAACAAATCATTCCAATTATATTGATAATCCAATAAATAGTTTACCATGGAAAATTGTGTGTAAATTAACTGATATGAAAATGATGAAATATTTATTAAGAGCTTGCAAGGTATGGACTAAAAATAATTTAATAAAAAAGTCTTTGATCACAGACATACAATCACATATTGGATCAGATAATGATGCTGCTGCATGGGTGCTTTTAACAGCAATATCTGAAAGCATGGAATTGCCAAATCTGGATAAGTATATTGGTGATTATAAAGAACTCATACCAAAAAATAATTATCGAACAAGTTTAATTTTACAAATACTCAGAAATTCTTGGTCATCTTTAAATAAAAATGATATGAAGAATATATATGAATACCTGTACCAAAGCCTTTGTGATTTTAAAATTAGTTTTGGTTTAATTAGTACTTGTCTTGACATCATTGATGGAATAATAAAATACTTACATCCTGATGGTAATAGTCATTTGATACAATCCAACATGACAAACTTAATGAAAATTTCAGAAGTAGAAATACAAAAAATGCTTAAAATTAATGATAGAACAATGATAGACACTTCAAATTATCTAAAAGCTATGTCTACACTAGGACATGCAGCATTTTTATGTACTAATAAGCTTTCATCATCTACTTTACGTATTTTGGAAGGTTTATTACTTGAATGGAAATCATTACCAGATTTAATAAAGGAAGTAAAAGAATTACAAGCTTTTGCTGTAGTTGTGCTAGGACAACATGCAATTAGAGACCACGAAATTGCAAAAGAGGTAATACCAATTTTGGGTCGCATATTGCGTATGGATATAAATCACAACTCAAGCATAGAAGTAGCAATCAAAGTGAATGCTGCTAAAGTTTTAGCAGATCTCTGTATTAGGTTTACTTCTTTAGTTGAACCTTACCTATCAGACATGTGTATTTGTATGAAAGATCAAAGTTCTATAGTAAGAGAAGCTGTTGTTGTAATATTTATACAGTTGTTGCTAGAAGATTTTATAAAAGTAAAAGGACCATTCTTTTTTCATATATTGACAATGTTGTTTGACCCAGACAAAATGATAAGAGAATTAACTATATTTTTAATTGAAGAAAGACTTTTAAAGAAAAATAAAGTATTAATATCACAGAAATTTTTGGAAAGCATTTATCATTATAATAATTATCAATTCAAACATAAATTATGTGATCGTAAAATTCGAAAGGAAGAGAAAGAAATCTTGACATTTCCTGGAAGTAAGAATCATGATAATAGAGCAATTATTTATAATTTTATGATAGAACATTTAGATCCTCCTGAAAAAATAACATTACTTGTAAAACTAACGGCACAAGTACTTGGTGGAGTTTCTAATGGCATGATTGATGTCATGATTCAAGAAGGTGCATGTGTTTTACAAGACACATTATGTATACTCCATAATGAACATCTACAACCATTCCTATTCTCTAACAAAAGTGCTACAAACTCTCAAGATCAGGAGGACTGCGCGAATCCAGATGTATCAACTACTAATGCAATAACTGTAATTATCGAAGGAATGAAAAAACATGGTTTGGAAATATTACTGCCAATGTTAATGAAATTAAAAGAAAAATTCGAGGTTTTAAAATCACCATTAAAACATGATGTAATGAAACTTGTTTCTAAAATGTATACAGTTTATAGCAAAGACAATTTAACAAATTTGTTAAATGAGTATCCACAGTTAGAGCAAGAAGTGGATCAATACCGCAGGTATGTTCTTATTTTAAAGATTTTGTATGAAAAGAATTTATTGATTATATATGTAACATAATGTTGCAGAAATTTTGGTAAAGATACACACGTGGAGACTAATAGTGAAATGCAAGAAAATTCTACATCTCTTAAAACTGGCATAGAAAATCTTGAAAATAATGTACAACTTTCAATTTGTGACCGTATACCTAAAGTTATCTTACATCATATCTCATTAACATCTTTTGAAAGAGGAGACTCAAAGGAGTTATCTCCAAATTTGATAAGTAGCTTGCAATCAGAGATAAAGCCTTCAGATAGTCAAGCTAGTTTAATATCTGCTAAGTCAAATGGCCCATGTACTTTAAACCAAGAATCTAATCCAAGTACAAGTACACAAAACTTGTCTAAAAACAATAATAGAAATTCCAATAACAAACGTGTTCGTATGTTAACAATTAAGCATTCTAAAAAATCCTCTCGTTTTAAAGGGGTAGCATTGGACCATGAAATTAAAAGAAATAGTACAGTACACATAGAAAGTGATAGTGATTCTAATTAATCAAGGTAAGCATTTTTGTATTTAATAAGTTAAGAGGTCATAGTGAATAATAATATATATTCGAATTACCTACCTCGTAATTTTTGTTGAATGCGACAAGCTGTTTGTGAAATAGTTTGAGTACGAGTGTCAAGTTCTTTTTGCACGTCTAGAAAATAGATATAAATAGGTCTATAAGCGATACAAACATCGCAAAATTAAAACATACCTTTGTTTGTATGTGATAAAACATTATTGTGTAAATCCTTAACAATTGATATATTATCCATAAGCAGTTGTATGAGACCATGTATTCCCTCAGCCTACATTAATATTATTTTACATTTCAATCATTCAAGCATCACATAATAACATATCAATGCAATATACATACTTCTTCTAGCACTTCCTTTAATTTTTTATTTTGTGCTATTTGGATATGAACATCCTGCAAAAATCCTCTGCCAAATGTAGTGCTGCTACTACGGCACTTGAAATAAAAATGTTTTTATGAACTGAGTAACAAGTTTAGAGTAATTTCAGTTAAGTATTTAAATATTATGAGAATAAAATAAATAGTAATTAATAAGTTTAAGATGAATTATGTATTTGTTTAAAAAAAGAATTATTATGTAAATTCTATTAACAAATAATTCTTAGATTATATTGTAAAATAATTATAAGTGGTTGTGCATATAGAAAATTTACTAACAGCACATAAATCCGGTAAGCGATCGCGAACCATGATGACTATCGTTTCAAGATCAACGTGTAACTGACGATACTACGAACTGAATACACACAATATATATCTCATTATCCATCTTATCAGGGCGTTGCAGGTAATAGATAAAAGTCAGTGTTCCATTTATTTCGTGAAATCGCGTGTGTAATCCAAGTGAATGGATGTATTTTTATGAATAACTTTTAAGTGAACATCCTTGGCATACTTTCAAACTAAAACAGATCGCCTGTAAATGAAGATACTTTGCATCTGGAATGTAATAGGAAACAGCCACTTAGCAGCTGAGCTACAAGGCCGAAATTTAAATCAATTGCAAGCACGTGCTTGTCTTCTTCATCTTAAGTGAAAAGCATTGTAATAATACCATTTAATGTGCTCTGTGATATGTGTATCAATAATATTTTCATAGCACCAGTATCAAATATTAAAGTTGTGTTGATATATGAGGCTATATATTAACACAATTTTATTATAAGGATATATAATATTATTATATCATTGTATGCATGGTGCATGTAATAACTTTCTTATTTCAAAAATAATTTTTATTTTTATTTAAAAGAAACATAAAGATACTACATAGTTTATTTGTTAAGTAAATACAGATTTATGTAAAGAGTATGTTTGCAAGGTATAAA
Organism: Odynerus spinipes; assembly: GCA_032403825.1. Taxonomy (NCBI): domain Eukaryota; kingdom Metazoa; phylum Arthropoda; class Insecta; order Hymenoptera; family Vespidae; genus Odynerus; species Odynerus spinipes. The sequence goes on from JAIFRP010000026.1 coordinate 7,374,648, forward strand.
GTAAGTATATTAATATAACTATGGAAAATGTATAAGAAATAATTAGTTAAGTATAGTTATGTATGATGTATAGACATATCTGAAAAGTACAACTAACAATTCACTTTAAGTTTAAATGTATTTTAAACAATGCTGTGATATTAAAAAAACAAAGTAAAACGAATAGGTAGTAATTATAACATGCAATACGACAAATTATTGCAACAATAAGTATATTAATATTCTATATACTGTATATTTTTATAGGTATATGAAAAGTTTATAAACACTGTATCTTTATTTTCTAATTGTATATTTTCCTCAGAGGAGTTACAATAAACATATTATTAATACCAGGTTTTTTACATTACAAAACAAGAGGTTCTTCTTACATTTGAAAATAGAATCAGTTAATACATACTGATACATGACAGTAAAAAAATATTATGCTGCTATAATGTTATTCATTGCATTTTATTATATATCATTTAACAACAACAATGTATAATCTTTAAACTATCTTAAGAAATGGGAAGACGGTCAAGGTAGTGCAGGTAACATGATGTAGTAAATCAGAACTTTATCAAGCGTTAGTATTAGATATTAATGCATATAAGTTAATTCTCTCACTATAAGCCAGTTATTTTCGATTATTAACTTTTGGAACATATTAAAAAAAACAATGTAAAGTCAATTATTATGCTCTAAATTCACGAAATCATATGCAGAGACTTATCTCTTCATTGGCTTTATAGGATAAAATATTGTGTATGAATTATTATGACTTAATAATATTTGTTTCCTCACCATTGGAAAGACATGTATTTCACAAATTTATAGGTTTCATCCCTAAGTGATATGTTTCAAGGCAAATCAGTCAGTCTTAACGATCTTCAATCTCACGAGAATCATTACCATGCATACACTATCGAAATCTTACTTACACTTCTCAGACTGCTAATAAGCACTGAAACTTTATAATTATAAGTTTAGTTACTTTAACAATTACTGTCTACGAATAACAAAGTGTATACATACAAAATAAATATGTAACTTTCAACAATAAATTTATATCAGCTCTTGGAAATCAAATATATCCTCTGCATATGCAGAGTAATTTGTTGTAACTTATTAATCGTTAACAATAACATCAAATTATATTACTATGCTATATTATTATATTATGCTACTTCTATTAACAGGAATAAAGACGGAATTTCTGAATGATCACTGAATGTATATTATATATATACTTAATATCTTATTAGTATCACACAACTTTAGGTTTTATGCGATATTAAAATTGCACTTGTTCAATGTTAAAATACATAAGGAATATTGTACCTTATGTTAATGTGCGTATATGTGCGCATGCATTTACCTGTAAGGTATCTTTATAAAATCATCTCTAAAAACTATGATACTTTTCAAAGTTAAAGCAATAGGAGTTTAGCATGCTGCGCCTCGTGTCCTTACTTTATCTTTAAGGTAATTGGCAACTTGAGTTTGTGAATGTCTAACAGCTAATTGAAGTGGTGTCACGCCTTCTTGATTTACAAGTAAAGGATCGGCTCCTGCTCCTATCAGTTGTCTTACGACTGTCATATGTCCTACTAAGGCTGCAGCATGTAACGCGCTTTCACCATTCTAGAATAATGCATAGACATTTATTATTCTATATTCCATGGAATATTGTTTCTCTCTTAGACTTAGCGACTTTATATAATCATAGATTTTGCTTAACGTCCAAAAACAATGATTTTTGCATGATATCACATATGTACATTGGTGTAAGATTTTATACAAAATTATCTTACTTACTGGAAGAATACCAAGAGATGGACGGTATTTGAGTAGCTCTCCAATAACAGCTGTGTGACCTTTATGTGCTGCTTTAAAAAGGGGAGTTGCTCCATCCTATTAAAAACATAATAATTTAATTATAAAAATTATATTGTATTTACAAAGAAATTTAATTTTCTACATCTATTTATCTGCAAAACTTACATGTCTGGTAGCATCAACATTTGCACCAGCTTTTAAAAGGCGTCTAACAATGTGATCGTGACCCATTTGCGCCGCAATCCACAAAGGTGTAGCCCCATCCGTTCTTATAGTATCTATTCTTGCATTATGCTCCAAAAGAATTTCCAAAATACGCACATGTCCATTTTGTGCAGCAATGAACAATGCACTAGCTCCGTCCTATTATTAATAGCAATATTATTTAATTTTTTATACAAAAATAATAGTGTTTTTTTTTAATAATAAATTGTCTTACTTTCATATGAGCATTTGGATTGGCACCCTTCCCAAGTAGACCTTCAACCACGTCTAGATGTCCATATTGGCAAGCAACAAACAATGGAGTACCCCCATCCTAAAGTTTATAGGAACATAACAAATATTATCTATATTCCAAACACTTATCGCTTGCTTACCATGCTACAAGAATCAACAAGTGCTCCATGTTCTAAAAGCAAGTTGGCAATGTCCATAAAACCACCTTGGGCAGCAAAAAACAGAGCTGTGGTCCCTGTCTAAGAAAAGAGGTATTCTATGATCAAGTTTGATCAATTGAATGTAATTACATGCTTTTTTAAATTGACAAATAATGTAGTACCAGTCTTTTAGCATTAGGATCTGTTCCTTGCTGCAATAATTCAGTGACAGCTTCTAAATGTCCTCCAGCAGCAGCAAGTATCAGAGGAGTTGTCCCATCCTAACATTCAAAATATATATATTTATTTTGTTATATCCATTACGAATGTGCATATAATAAAATAAACATTAGCGAACCTTGTCTTTACAATCAACATGGACTCTACCGGAATCAAGTAAAATACGTAAACGCTTTGCGTCTCCGTGTGCAGCTGCAAGATGCAGTTCCACATCCCAAGGTGATTCTTTCTAGGAGAGTGAAATAAAAATGGACCTTTATTACACAACCATTGAAGAATTTGAAAGTATACATTATTCAATTAATAGAACAAAAGTTTCATTCTCTATTTTATAGTATAAAAGACTCACTTTCATGGACATGTTGAGTCATGCATTTATTGCACATTTACATGACATTTTCAAAGAGTGATATGTCAAATCCTCGAGTTACTTCGTTACAATTGCATTGTACTGCAGCAAGTATACTTTCGTCTACGTCCACGTGTCAACTTCGCCCATATCATCATTGTAAGTAACATATGATGGTTTCTGTACCCGTTTGATGACTTCTTAATAAGTAAGGATTTATTAATTCGACAGCCATTAATTGCATTAGCTTTTAACGCACCGTAACACAACATTAGAAACCACCATTTGGTTCGAATGACATAGTAGCGATAGACCGTACTACACAGTGTTGTCAGCTTGACACGATCGTCATTTTCAAAATGGCGCTTTATTTAAATCCAACCTCATTCCTGAAAAATATTCAAAGAAAGTATAAAATTAATTAAATATGTTAATCAGGTAATATCACGATTGGGAACGGTGTACGTTTTATTGGTACAAGGAACATAGAAAGGAATATGCAAAGTATATTCAAGTGCGAAGACACGGAGTATATTTAATAATTGTTTAAAAATCGGCTGTAAAAACAGAGTAGCGATCCTTCGTATCGATTAATGTTCTCCGCTTGTTCTTGTAGCGAACGTTTCTTCAAATGTCCGCGGAATAATAATTCGTATAACAGTGTATGGAACTCCTTGCCTTTATATACGTGCGTTGCATTACGCGTTGCATTATATGCACTACTGGAACACGCGAAGCGCGCGCAAAATAAAACTTCATAGGGAGACAAGTTTCATTATTTACTTATATTTAAATCTTGTTTTATTTATCATATTTTTTTGCAACTCGAAACACGAATACATCTGTCCCTTAACAAACGAACCATACACTTATATGTATATACATACAAGAATGTTCCTCTTATAAAAATGCGCACATAAAGATAAAGATAAACAGCTTTTAAATTTGAATATCATAAAAATTATCATCATCCAAGTTAAACGGTATTTTAAATTCTCGTCTTCTTTCGAAAAAAAAAAAGAAAAAGAAGGACAGGATTTACGCGTCGGGATATGAATCGCGCGACAAAAAAGAAAGTAAAAGAAAAGAAGGAAGAAAAAAATCGGAGCAACATATCGCGGAGATTTTACAACGGCGTCTAAAAGGGGCCCAATCGGGACGCACGCGATTGGCCGTGGCGAGCGTGTCACGTGGCGGTGTGGCGCGTGGGTGGGGGCCGGAGACGCGGCACCGCGGGCGAAAGCGGCGAGTTTCGTTCTAGTATTTACCTCGCAGTGCGAAGACAGTTCTCTCGCGGTTAGGCGATCGGGTTCTTAAAAGTTTATCGCATCTAAGCGCGAGCCGACAGGTAATTGCATAGTTCCAAGACGTCGTATGGAAGTATCGATAAAGAACGTCAGGGGTTCGACGTGCGTCCGGTAACAGAGTTGCGAACCGTGACGCGAGCGTTCGCCATCTTCACAAAATCGCGCGAGTGATCGGCCGATTACGATACGTCTTTCCCTCGGTATCATCTTTTTTTCGTATTTTCATTCTACTTCTCGCGAAGAAGAGGATCTCGGCCGCGATGTTCACGTTTCCTGCTGCGTCGACAGTTCCACGGTACGTTCCACGGATAAAAAGCTTTTGCGAATAGGATACAAGTAAAAAGCTGTGCCGCTAAAAAGAAACACCGGACTACAGTGTGTAAAACTTTCTGGTAAAAGGGTAAAGGTAAGAAGGACGAGAGGGAGACAGCGAGAGAGCGCACACCGTGGGATTGTGGAATGCGCGCTTACAGGTATCCGACGCGCTGCTGCCGCGCATTACCATCGCGCTTCGGAATTCTCCATGCGTTTCTAACCTCCTTATGTCCTTCTTCCTCTCGGCTCCTTTTTCTCACTCTATTCTCAAAACCACCGCCTCCTCCTGCCTCCGATATTCGATGATCGCATTCTACCCTCTCTCCTTTTCTTTCGTCTTTCCCTTCTCTCTCTCCTCTCTCTCTCTCTCTCTCTCTCTGCTCTCATCAGAACGTTACGTCGTCATCGTCATCGTCGCTCCTTCTCGCGTGCGTATATACACGGTGTCCCGTTTTAACCGATTCACAGGAGTATCCTCCGAGTGATTATTTATATGTTAAAATATTTGCGCGGGAAGTCCGGTAGACTATGGACGCGTATGCTTAAAGCATCGCGAAGTACTCGAAACGAGAATCTACGCGAATCTTTTCTCTTACCTGTCATCGACAACGATGTTTACGCGAATCGATAAATATTTGACACCCCGTATACGTAATTATATATACACACGCATACACACACAAATATATATATATATATATATGTACGCGCGCATCACGTGTTTTGTCGTGTGCTGCAAGTACGTGCGTAAAGCGAGAGAGAGTGCGCGCGCGCGCGCATTACACGATCGTTCACCTCTCTCGCTTTTTCCTTACATCTCGATCTCCGTTGAACATTCTTCTCGCTGACGCGTCTGCCGCCGCGGATGCTGCTATGTCCTTTGACAGCTGCTAACGGGTGAACTTCTTCGCGAGGGATATATCACCGAACCGGATACACCACCGGTTTCCCCCTTTAATCCTGTTTCTCTCTTCTTCTTCTTCCTTTCGCATGTTCCCTCGCTCGCTCACTCGCGATAGGACAAGCGTGAAAGGAAATTGAGACTGTAAGACGTTACGGCGATGATACTTTGCGGATGGATTCCAAACGCTAGTCTCTTTTCTTCGCTCTATATACGTACCATCCCGTAAACTTCAAATCGTAGTAGCGTACCTGTATACCAAACATTGCATAACACCGTTACAGATATTTGCACCGTCACTTTCACCTCACAAAATGTAGCCACCTATTTTTTTTTTTTTTTATTTTATTTTATGGTACCTGCGTACATACGTATCCCGTATACATATATGTATGTCGTACGTAGTCTTTCTCTTGATTTGTATATTCTCCAAAGCAGTGATTTTCAAACTGTGGTTAAAATCGCTAAACTATAGGTTCAAATGTGCCGTAAGATGAAAAAGGGTAGAACACTGACTCAAAAGCTTTCGAGAACTCGGTTATACTCCTTTCGAAAGAAGGAAAGCAGGAAGGAAGAAGAAAAAATGATTATACGTAGGAAACGGAGCGCGAGAGAGAAAAGAAAGAAATTCGAGAGATTGCGTACGAGCGCGCGTGCTCGTACGGCCGATCGAGCGCGTAATTACACGAGTTACACGAAGATATCCGCTTTCTTTAATTCACCCTACGCTGGGGGCGTAGTCTCGGATTCTTATCGAATTAGTCGCCGGTACTTTAGCGAGTTAAGTAGAGTTTCTTGTCGCGTCGGCTGAATTCGTTCGGTTCAACGATCCAAATGGGAAAGATCGAACCCGTGTATATATTTTAAGTCTTAAGCTGTGGACATTAATTAATTCGTATATTAATCAGTCTACTCGTATGCTATACAGGTTCTGAGTAATACACCGATGGGGAAAGAATTGCACGCGTTAGTCATCGTAAACTAGTTAGAATGGATAATAGCTTAGAGTGATTAGATAGGGAGTTCGATGTCTGAATATCTATTAGTTTAAAACTACGTATAATATAGTAGATGAAACTTGTAAAAAATTAAAAAAACAAGACGCGGAAAAGTTAAAAAAAGTACGAGAAAGTTTCTGCGTTGTGTCTGGGTCATCCAGCTGATACGCAAAATAATTAATTATAACCCATCAATTTTGATTACGATCAAGCGACGTTGGCTGCTGTGCATATTAATTACTAATGTACGGGCAAGAAGAATAAAAATCATGTAATTTCGTGTAACATTACCCGAGCGTTTTAATTAACATACACGATGGCCGATTAATATTAAAAACGGCGAACTTCCCATCCTCGTCAACATCACTACTTCTAATCCTTTTAATTTCTCATTAATTTAGAATCACCAAAACGGACGTCGTGGTCGATCACCGAACGAACGAGCGTACATAAGATCTCAGAACTCCAAATAGATTCTTAAATCCGCCAACAAGAAAGAAAAGATATACCCCCTCTGCAAAAAAATGGCGCAGTTCCGTCGATACCACGAACCCAAAATATTCCCGAGGGTTGCAACGGACGAGAGAGAAAGAGAGAGCAGAATATGAAACGATCGTCGCGCGGGAAAAGACAAAAGACGGGCGATTCAGCGAGGCGATTAATGATTGGCTGCGCTTGAGAGGGGTCGAATACGTTGGTCCCTCTTTTTTTGACCTCTCTCTCTCTTCTCTTACGTAGAGAAAGAGAGAGGAGATGAGCGAAAGCGATTCGGGAATGGTAACGTCGCCGGCGGCGTCTGTGCTGGCAACATGCACGGGGACAATGGAGGACGAGCAGGAAAAGTCCTCCCTCGATGGATCCATCGACATGAATCTGGTAAACGGACCGAATCCATGGCTTCCGGCCTATGGTTTCCAGCTACAACATCATTCCCCTTTCCAATCCACGCAGGAAGATCTACGCGTTAAAGGTTCGCTCGTTATGTACATACTATATATATATATATAGCTCTATCTTTCTTTCTCTTTCTGTATTTTACTCTCTCTCCCCCCCCCTCTCCCCGCTCCTCTATCTCTATCTCTCTCACACCTCCCCTTTTATCCGTTCTCATACCACTTACTTCTATTTTCTCCCTTCCACTTCTTTCGCTCTATATCCATCTATTTCTCTTTCATTCTCTCACTCATACTCGCGTAACATTTTATTCAGCACTTAACGCGGAACAACCTTCTTCCTTTCATGATCAAGACCGCTTTCCCTTCTTTCTTCGCTCACATTTATCTATCATTTCGGTTATATCGCTCATGAGGCTCTTTATGCGCGAAGGATGCTCGTAAAAATCGTACTTTTTTGTTTGTTTTTGTGAAATATCGTACTACCTTTAACGCGTGTGACGTATGTACGAACGGTGGAATTAATTACTATCGGTATGCGTTCCGCGCGTTTGTTTCATCGATCGATCGATAAGCGTTCCTGAAACTCTGTTCTTGATCTACGCTCTAGATATCGGATCGACTTCGCGTCCGAATAAGAACTAGCGATGGTTTTCAGTACACGTGACTCGTTAACGATCGATCGGAGATTAATGAAAGAAAAGGATAAAGAAGAGGAAAGAAGTATTCTCTTTTTATAAAAGCAAGTAAAGAGGTGTACGTGACTTTCATAAATTTCTACTTGGGTAGTCAAAGAAAACGATTAGTTTTATGTAAGAGTCAAGAATGAATTTTATTTTCATTTCAGTGTACATACATACATACGGTATACATAAATTTGCAGTACATTTCGTTCTATGTCATTTAATTTGTGTGTTGCGTACAGAATTATGTATACATGAGTGTTCTATATAAAAGATTTATTTGTCGTTTCAGACGCAGTACCGGTGCAGCAAGTAGATTTTTTAGAAACCATCTTCGAGGAAACGTCCGATGATTTGCAGAGCGATTCCGATCATAGTGGCACGACTTATTGGTTGGGCTCGGATTCGGAGACGGAGAGCGTTATTCATATCGAAAGAAAAGAGAACGTGTCAGGTATGTGTTCATATTTATTTCACATTTTATTGGATCATATGTGTGTGTGTGTGTGTG
>JAIFRP010000026.1:7383300-7398764 GCA_032403825.1 Odynerus spinipes
TATATATATATATAAAATTTAACGTTATTTTTCAGGTGAACGAAGAAACGATAACGATGCCGAATGCAACTCGATAATACCGAAGAAAAGATGCCGAAGAAACAATAACACGGACGAAAGAGATCCTTACGTGACTTTCGATGATTTCCCAACGTCTCCAAGATCGTCCAGGTCCTCCGGATCGTCCAGGTCCAGCTCGTTGTTACAATTCGAGTCGTTGGAAAGAACTTGTGCTACTTTGTCACCGTCCAGTTATAGTTTCGACTCTCTAGAGTACTCGAATCACTCTAACATATCTCATCTAGGCAACACGTCGCCTGATAGTCTTGAGCAAGACACCGACGCTGTAGTGCCAAATGGATTTTCGAATTCCGTTGATCATTTCCCTCGAATTAGGCCTTACCGTAGCTTCGAGAGTCTGGATATCTGTCAAAAAGTTGGGGACTTCGAACAAGTGACGTCCTTCAACGAACGCGTGTCGTCGTACTCCAAAAGGAAGTTGGACTTCTCGGGCCTGGTCGAAACGAGCAAGCCGCGATCCAGGTGAGGCTTTGCTCTTTTTTTTCTAACGATCAAACTCGTGAACGGTCACGCGTCGTCGCTTTGACGCGGAGCTTGTCGGTACTATATAAAAGTACGTGAATCGTACAAAGCGTAACGCGGCATCGTGCGAAATAGAATATACGTTTGAACTCTCTTGGCACGGGTCTAGACGAATCGAGACTTACAAGCTTAGGTATAACGAAGCTTTGTTGGCCGGAGTTTAATGCGATCCTGGCCATGAAAAAGTATACCTTGACTTTATACCTATTATTATCAAGTTTGGTAGTCGAAGCATAAACTTTTCTTTCCTGCTTTTAAGGGGTCCGTGGTAAAGTAAATGGTGTTTCTCGTATCTTGCGATTTGTACTTTCCAAAATCTCTCCATAAGCTTTCATTTCGCATGAAACAGAAACTTCTGGTACGAGGAAGAAGAGGAGGAGGAGGAGGAGGATGACGAAGAGGAAGAAGAGGAATACGAGGACGACGGCGACGACGAGGAATTCGAGGAAGAGGACCGGTTATTAAACCCAAGTCGACGTGGTCGTTTCGAGGAAAGATTGCACATCTTCCCGGAGTCTAGCTCCAATTACTCGACGTCGTTGGATTACAGGAATACGATAGATTTGCGAGAGATCGGCGTCGAATCGAGAAGAGATACTTTCTTGGATCTGAAGTCTGGCCAAAAAGCAGCGTCGTCTTCCTCGCGTCTGCTGCAGACAGGTTTAAATATAACCAGTAGCACTGCTCATGGTCATAGCAAGTTGAACACCGATACAGACGACGATACTCGTCATCGTCGTCATCAGCAGCATCGTCGTCAGCAACAGCAACGTTTCGGTCACGAGCATCGCCACGAGCAGCGGCAGCACCAGCAATATCAACGTCAACGGAGGACCGAGGAGGAGTGTTTTAATTTTAGATTCACGGATAAATCTCAGAGCGCACCCAGTCTGCCTTCTATCGTCGACGAATACGCGCACGATCCGGAGACATTGGCGGAGCTCGTCTCCTCCAGATCAAAGTCTCTCGTCTCGACGTCGAATTTATTCGAGCATTACACCAAAGTCGCAAGCGTGCCGATCGACCTGGATCTTTGCGGAGCTAATACTTCGACCTCGAGGGAGGAGGAGAATGAACGATCGTGGAACGACGTGAGTATGAAAGATCACAAAATGGCGGAAATCAAAAGCGTACGCGGTCTGGAGGACACGCTGAATCACGAAGATGGCGAACTTCTTGGAGCACCGAGCGAGAGCGAGAAGAACGACATCGAAGCGACGAAACGAAGATCGATGTGCTCTGTGAGGACCCAGCCTGCGCAAAACGCGAGGATCGACGTCGGCCCGATGCACGATAACGATCAATCGATCACGGACGTGCGGAATGGAGAGGAGGAAAGTGTTGGTACCGACAGCAACGACGAATACGATGGCAAACGACAGCAGATCGCGTCCACCGTCAAGATTCAAGATCGCAGCAACGTTTTAGACATAGCGATGGCCATGGAGAACGACATAGACGCGGTCGTGGACGAGGCCGTGAAACGGCTGAGACGAGAGGTCGAGGAGGGAGGTGGTAACAACGACATGATAGATGCCATTCGCAGGCAGTATTCCAACAAGCAACCGTCGCAGAAGGTAAAGAAGAACGCCAGTTATGAGTTGGCTCAGCAATTCGAGGTCGACGAGAGGAATTTCCGAAGGCGTGGGGTACCATCGGTATCCAGTGACGAAAATACGAGGTCACCGAGAAGCGGTAGCAGGAAGAAACGAGTCCTTAACAATGCTAGCTACGAACTCGCTCAGCAATACGATTACATCAAGTCTCTGCAAACCAGCAGAAGCGGTTTTCAACGAATGGACGCTTGCGACGAGTTGGAGGAATCGAATTCGGGGCGATCCTCGCGTCTCAAGGTAGCCGACTCGAGATCACCGCGAACTGGCAGCAGCTCCGCGTTACATCTCAGCGGCGATTCTCGCGCCAACGATTTCGCACCCTCCTTAACGTCCTACTCGAAATCGACCGAAAATGTCTCCAAGCGTGGTGAAGAATCGTTCTTTGATCAGATAAAAAAAAACTCGGCTTTCTTTTCGGCGCATGGAGAAGGTGCTAATAATCGTGTTTTCGTAGACGACGAGGTAGATTATCCCTGCCTGGAGAGCAAACCCATAGAAAAGCTTACCCCGACGGACACCAAGTTATTCGTAGATGACAGAGAAGAAGAAGATTTCAACGAGAGTACCAAAGATCGGATCTTTCGTGAGTTATCAGACGAAGAAATCCTGTTACGTGGTATCGCCTCACTGTGCGACGACGATCACCGAGACGCACCTGGTGAGGTGAAATTAAAAAAGAAGAGATCGTTCATCGGCGAATTTTACCCGGAGAAGAGCGTCCTTCTTCGTTCATCGGAGAATGAAAGTTCACCATTGGAAAAGAGAGAGAAGAGAGACGATAATAAATCGAAAGACCACGATAACGAGCTCCATCGTGACGATCGAGTCGACGGACTCAAAGAAAACGGAAAGGAGTGGCAACAGGATAAGAGCGAGATTTCCGGTAAGAGTATCGCGAAGAAGAAGAAGATGGTAGACGTAGTAGCGGAGAAGGTGGTAGACGCGGCGATGGAGGGGCGTAGTAATAAGAAGAAGGAGGCGGAAGTGGTGGTAGAGTCCCAAGCGTGGGGACAAACTGTTCATGGTGATCGTACGTCCCCACCAAGCGGCAATAAAGCCAACAGTATGAAAGTTAGTCAAGGTGGTGGGAGTCCCGCGGACTCGCAGCCGGTAGTTCTGCCAGTTGATACGAATCATCACGGTGATCGTGACGGACGACGAGAGGACACGACGAAAACGAATATTACGACAGCGAAAACGACGACGACGACGACGACGACGACGACGACGACGACGACGACGACGAGTGTGACAACGGAAAGTATGACTTTACCGGCTAAAGTTGACGATCTTACATCAGGCAGTAAAACCATGGCTCATTCCGTCCCCGATACATCTCCCAAAAAAGATTCTCGACTTTGGAAGAACACATCGGTCGAGAGATCAGCGTCAGTCAACTCGAAGCAATCAACGCAGACGTTGAAAAACGAGGAAAGGAAAAAAGGCGGCATCGGTTGCTTCTTACAGAGATTCTCCAAGCTAAGGTTCAGTGGCAGGTCGAAGGTACCCCGCTCGGAGATCCAAAACAAGAGCGATACCCGTGTCAGTGGGCTAGCCAATCGCAATGATTTCTATCAGGAGAGAACGAAAAAAGAACCGGATTACATCATTATACCCTTGCATCCTCCGGACGAGGAGAAACCAAAGGACGAGGTCGTTGCACTCGAGAGCAGATCGTACGACGATATCACCAGAAGAAACAACAACGTCGATCTTCAAAGAAGTGCCTCCAGTGTTAGGTGAGTCACGTTGTTTTTCATCGGCTCCGTTCGACCGAACAACTCAACCCTCGCCCCCNNNNCCCCCTTCCCTTCTTCCCTTCCGTGTGCACAGGGATAACTTTGCTATTTTTGCTCGTGAACGTGCTCCGATATCTTCTCGGACTCTGACTGGAGGATCGAGTTACGGACTACCGAATCTCCCGTCGCATCTTTTTCCTGTCCCCGATCGCGCCTTTAATATCTAGTCCTCCTCCTCCTCCGCTAGCGAAATCGTTTTCTTCGAAAGTAGGACGAGCTGCCGGTTCGTATATACGTACGCAACAAGTAATTTAATTACACGGATATAAATAATACGTCTCGCAAGAACGCCCTTTGTCTCGATCATTACGAAACACAAGGCGTATCCTGTATACGCACACACACGCACACATATTTATATCAGAGAGACACGGTAGACTAGGAGGATGTCTTAACGTTTGTTTACATTACATTCCACCGAGTTACGCTCATGCTTTTACCTCGTTCTCGGAGTCCAGATCTGTCGACCGTTCGACACTTTTCGTTTGGACGCTCGCCAGACCATATCCCTCTTATCTTCTGGGGTGTAGACGTCGGTATACCACGGAGACTTGTTTTCGAATTTCACTTCGCATATTTGAATATTATAAATAATCAATTCGTAGGGATAAACTGCTCGAATAAACTGCTATCTAGACAGTTTCTGATACGTAATAGCTCCCTGGGCGACTCGTTGGACGGTTAGCAGAGACAACGAACGAGAGCACGCTCACCCACCACCTACCGTGGATAATTCTATTTCACTTTATTGGATTTCGATGGAATCTACTCGCCAGCTCCACTAACGTCCGAGAAAGAAATTCTTAGAAAGCTAGTCGTTCTTCGGCTACCGTTCGAAGATCAGCCGAGTGTTCGTTACGATTCTTGATCGTTCGTTTGAGAAGGATCGGTAAAACACCAACGTAGCTTTTTATAAACCCCTCTCGTTTATTGCGCGTTCCGGGAAGTGGGCCGAGTGTTCTCGCAGTGTGCAACACAACGTTCCCACGTTTCGTCTATCTCCGTTCTCGCGTATACTACGATTCTCTTCTTCGGAGCTTCAATAAAAGTACTACGCTAACGTTTTTGCGTGTTACACTTGATCACGAGACAGCAGAAGTTCGATCGTTTTTACTCGAGACTTTATTTTCTATCTCTTTCTCTGTTACGTCTAACACGTTGAGTTCCATGGCGGTCACCGGTGGCCGACGCTTGATTTCGTAGATTCGGTTTGAAATATTTCTAAATTTGATTCTTTAACATTTACGAGAATGTAACTACCTACCAATTGTAAAGATAGTAATGAATTCTTCGTATTTTTATTCCGAAAATAATTACAGGCAATATCAGACGACTATAGAGGATTATGCAAAATCGGTTCGCCATTCAACGCGATAAGTAAACGCAGCTACCGCGTTTAGATACAATTCACGGTGCATTGTACTTACCGAGTCCGAGCATGTTTCAATTCCGTGTGCTCCTAGACGTCAGAAATAACGATTACGTAACGCACTATACATCCGAGCGTATGATGAAGCACGGGAGAAGGAGTTAACGTCAAGATCGTCGTTGTTTTCCCGAGAATTGCGTACTAGCAAGAGTAAGAGGAGTTATGTTTAGTAAAGTAGGTGCGGTGTGCAACCGATTTATCTACGTACACGTGGATTTGACTTAAGATCGAAGGACGTTTCTTTCTCTTTAATCGATCACGATATACGTATAGGTAGTATGCGTTAGCTAAATGAAACTTCGCGTACTAAAAAGGAACAGTTATGTCGCACTCGACGACAGAATTGGTGTTCCGTTACGGTGCTCGCCAACGAAGGGTTGAGATACTCATCATACATACTTAATTCACGATTTCCTCGATTACATCCGTTAGTTTAGATAGCGCACGTACCACTTTCACGTTTAGGCATACGCTTAACTTTGTGTCATTGACACGACGACGTCGACGACGTTAGCGTAGGTGTTACTTCGCGTAGTAAGCGCGATTATCGAGGTTTCCCGTTCCTATCGTTATGCTCGAAATCGCCACGAGATACGTACGTGATTATTACTAATCGTTATTTCGTAAGCGTGGTTGAAGGATCGAGTATGAAGAAGTGAGAGGAGAAGAGTGGTAAAGGGAGGGGGGGGGAGTTTTATAATCTCGCGAAAGTTTTATGGGAATCAGATGACACTTGAACGTAACGTTACAAGGTAAATCGTTGTTTCGTAAGAAAATTTATTTGTCACACGAGAACCTTTTACGTAGTATCTCGTTAGTTATGCTTAGAATACGGTAGGAAGATGTGTGTAGTGCTTTCCTTTTCAAAAGTCAAAGATTATCGTCCCGGTTTGACCCTCGCTCGTGCCTTTTCTTCGAATAATTTTATATGTATTAGAACTATCTTGGTTTCCTGATATTTCCTCGTAAACTTTAGTCGTGAATCGAGTCGATTCTCGTGCTCGAAAAGTTATCGCTATTTGCGGGAAGATATTAAATGAAAATTTACGAGCCGTGATGCGTTAGATCGTTATCTCCTATCTCTCTTTTTCGTTTTCTTTTTCTTTTCAAGACGAAAATCGTCTGTCATACCGTTAGGAAGATAAGAAGGAAACTCTTTGTAATATATACGTTATGCACATGCCTGGTATATTTTATCGTTCGATATAACCGTGCTTTCCAACATCGGATAGCCATATGCGTTTATGCCCCGAGGACAGACATACGCACTGTTCGAATCTCTTCCTCGCGGAGTACGAGCCCTAAATAGCTACTATTTTCTTCTTATTTGACAGCTCCGAGGAGAGAAGACCCCGTGTGAATGGGACTATTGTGAGCGATGCGCGTTCTCATGAATCGGATTTTAACGATACGTAGTAGTAGTAGTAGACGTCGTGCTATCGTTTCTCGTATTCTTGGCGCTGGACGATCGAGAATAATGCGGAATCTTAAACGACGGAACCGAGGACGATTAGAATCTGCCCTAAAGAATCTTATATCCCGGTCGTGACGTTGCGAATTCAAGAAGCTTGGAAATATATATGTATGTGTAGTCCTAAAAGACTACTCGGAATTGTGTCGACCAATCTCAAGCGTTTTCTCGATGGCCTATTGTAGTATAAAGGGTGTCTCTGGAAAGGATGAGGATTAGAAGGGTGGATATTCGTTCGTTAATAATGTTACTTTCATTATTTTATTTATATAGTTTTGGAATTTAAACTCTGTGATACTAATGACAAATTCGATGCTGTTTTTTTATGAGACACCCTCTATACTTACAATAATAATTCAAACTACGCAATAATACCCGCCACGTGTATAAAACCACTCACTAGCAACCCACGAAAAATACCATCAATCCTAAATCACCTAATATTTATATTTAAAAAAAAACTAGGCTCCAATCCTTAAAGGATCCATATCCAAACATCAATGTCAATCACCAATCTCCAATCGTCTTTAGCCTGTCCATAAAAGAAAGCTAAAGAAAGTCCACTTCCTCCGTTCTTTCTTCTGATAGCATGATGTAACAGTATAAGAGGGTTGTTTCAGTTCCGGTAGGAGGGCGCCAGTATGCAGCAGTAAACCACCCCTACCGCCACAACCACCCCGTTTAGTATCATCTAGCTGTAGAGGAGTCTCGGGTGCGGCGGCATCGTCGTCGTCGGCGACGTCGGCACCTTTGTCGTCGTCGTCGTCGTCGGTGTCGCGCCGACGCGCCGCAACAGACCTTGGAAATCCGGCGGCCATCGAAATGGCGAAGGCCCGCGCGATGCAGGCCGCTCAGCAGGAGCAGCGTCCGTTCGGGCTTCTCGAGACCGACCTCGATGACGAGGTCGTCCTAGCGACGAGCATCGTCGACTCCAGCAGCACGTCGGCGACCGGTAACAATAACGCCGGTAATAACAACAACAACAAGAAGACGAGGAGTCTGTTAGACCTGAACCACACCTCGAGCGTCGTACTACCTCAAGGTACGAGCCTAGAGAACGCCCTACGTGTACCTCAGTTGCCCGTTGGCTCTTGTCATAGGAGCCAGCGAAACGACGGCACCGCGTCCGGCATCGATCAACGCCCGCACAAATCCATGGAGTTTCTCCTCGATAAGGAGAACCTTCATTTCGTTAAGGTAAGCTTCTTTTCTTTCTATCCTCCCCCTCCTCCTTCTTCCTTCTTCTTCTTCTTCTTGGGTTACATGGTGTATCCAAGGCTTACGTATGGGGTCGGAGTTTCTTGGGTTCCTAGTTTTTAACAGGCAAAAGGGAGTGATGTAGAAACTACTTTCTTGCCAATCTCATGGAAAAGTAATCTTTACTTCTGTAAGATGTTCCCAATGACTCTGATTTTTCTCTCTTTTTTCCATAGTCTTGCACCGTGCTCGCGGATTTCGTTTACTTCCTTGCCAGTCTCGATAAAAAGAATTTTTTTCTACTCCAAGATGTTTCTACTACTCTGAACTTTTTTCTTCTTTACTTTTCCATAGTCTTGCATCGTGATCGCGTTAATCGTTACCTCCGTATATCGTTCCGCTTCGAAATTTTAAGAGGTGTTCGCTTTAAGGTGTAACGAAGATAAGAATCTCCTGTGCGATTAGAAAGTAATGTGTCGTTGGTAATCTCGAACTCGTTGCGAATCGTTCCGCGATTCTTTAATCTCGAGATAGGAATGTGTCGATATGTCGATATTACGCGAGTCTAGTTAGGCTACTACGTTTATCGCGTATTCGATGATTTTCCTCGGTGTCGTCGTCGTCTTCGCGTTTTTACTTTGACATTTCCGGATTAGCTTTCCTCGTCTCTCCCCTTTTTTTCTTTCTCTTTTATTATTATCGCGAGCATCCTCGCCTCACTCTCGGTACTCCCTTTTATAGCGCGTGCTCTTTGGGAGGAGAGTAGTATAGGGCAAAAGTGGAAGTCGCGTGAAGATCTCCGGTGACGTATATAATACGCGAGTGTGCTATTTCCTTGTCAATGCAGTGTTTCACACGACGTATCGTGCCTCCTCGCCATTATTACACAACACCAAATGGTAAATTAGCGTTCCTTTAATTAACACCGTTTTATCGATCGTTAACACCACGATGTATATACATATATGGTACGTATGCGTGCATGTATCTCGATACCGTTTATACTGGTCTCCGTCTCTCTCTTTAATTTATTAATGACTTTCGAGGTCAGACCAGTCGTAGTCATCGTTTCATTTTTACGTGTGTCTTCCGCTCATATACGCGCGCGATCAATTAAAAATTATATATATACAATACATCCCGATAAAATATATTCGATCTCTCGACGTAGCACGTATTCCGAACAATATCGAACGCCTTCGTCGCGGAATATAAAATTAGGTTAATCAAGGGTAGAAGGAGATTGCTTGGTACAATATCGTACGGGATGCTGCTATCTAGCCGAACCCTTCGTTTACTTGCCCTCATTACGCATTCCGTGCCATTTTCAGCCGTACCGCGATTTACTCCCTTATCGTCGTCCTTCCTCCCTTTACGGCTGGAAGATGACGTAGTTTGCCGCCGTACTTTATTATCGAAAGTACCACACTCCCGACCCATTTTCCCATTAGCATAGGTAGACGATAACGATCGATGAGATAGCCGGCGCGACGAAAAATTACTCGTACTCGCCTAATTGCTTCGATAATACTCCCTCGTTCGTTCTCCGACGCCACCCCCTCCCCCATAAAAGAACCCACGTCAAGATCAACAAGTCGTCTTTAACGCTTACTTTTATAACGTCACCACTTTGAATGATTCATAGATCAACCCGTGTGAAAGCGATTGTTCCGAATCGAGCAGCCGCGGACAATGCGCGTCTCGTACGTCTTTGAGAAAAATAGGTCCCACCATTGTGTCTCTCTCTCTCTCTCTCTCTCTCTCTCTGTGTATGCGTGGATATATTTAGACGTCTAATCTGCAGTTATCTGGAAAATCTGGAACGCCGGGAAGATCGCTCGAAGCGTCTACCGATTATCGATACTCTTCGTGCTTCTAAGAATGGAAACTGTGATACGGTTCGGAAGAAAATCGTAGAACGAGATATCGTAAATTTTTCAACAATACAGTAGGACCGCTCTTCTCAAGCGTGGTATCGTCATCGGTGCCTATCATGACGAGGATCGATAGTGTTCTTTTACCAAGTGCGCATACCTACACACCACCTTCCAAAGCAGAATCTGCTTTCCGCTTTGGAAAGTTTCCACTCATCGCACGGTTTCTACCCCTTTTCAAACCGAGAGACCGTTTTAGATTGTCCTCGTCAGCCGGCGAGACGGGAACGTTTATTCTCGAAATTATTCGCTTGTCCTTACGATTTTGATCAAGATATCTCCATTTGTTTAAGTCTTTCTTCTCGAAATGAACTCTTGAATTTAATAGAATTTCAAATATAGTAAAGAATTGTTTTCAATTGCGTATTCATAGAATTAAAGTGTTGAACCCGTCTTGAAGCGTAATATGAGGATTAGCAAGTGTTTTTTTATTCGATTAAATGATCACGTTCAAGTATGAATAATAATCATTTAATCCAACAATTTTATAATAGAAATTTTATCTTTTGCAAGAGTTATTTTATTTTATTTGCAAAATGCTTTTACAAAAAGTAAAGTTCACTTCAAAATAGCTGGAGTTTTAAATGCGGAGACTTGTTTTAAAAATATTAATTTTTTAATTCCCTAATAATTTAAGATCTATACCATCGAGCATTGTTTTTTAAATAATCTTAGCGCCAAGTACTCCATTTGTAAAGCGAGAATTTATGATAAATCGTAAACACTCGTCTCATATAAAAGAGACGCCGGCAGAGGACTTCCGGTTTATATTTGTAAACGGTATCGATGATCTGCGCCAGCGCCCGTTAGTCTTCTCCCTCTTACCGACGAAATTGTGTCGCGTGTAGATTCTTCGTATCTCTGGCAAATCGATTCGAAGACCCACACCTGCAGCTAAGAGCACTTACATACCACGCATCTATGCAAATGGCATACGCCGAGGCGGAGAAAGAGAGCTGCCGCTTGCGCGCACGTGAAATACTTAACCGCGTGGCACGCTTGCGATCATAAACATACATTGAAGGGACCTCATTGCGTAACGTTCTTCCTATTCGTACATTGACGCGTTTTATACTTCATCGGTATGTATCTATAGGAATTCGTGTCAGGGTATTAACATATGTATATATGTATAGATATATATACGTAGTATACATATGTATACATAGACTTTCTGTGCCAGTCACCGACCGAATTCCGTCTCTCCTTAGGAAGCGCTATTGTGTATGTACTACACCAAGATCTGTCGTTACACTTTATCTTTTACGTAGGTACATAAGCTTTCCAGATAATTGCGAACAACGAGCGCTAGCTTTCTCGAGATCCGCTCGAAAGACTCTCGAGGGATATATCTTCGATTGTTTGAACGCGTTTGACGATCGCTAGAGAAAGAGGGAAACGTCATGCTAAATTATTGTGGACTTACGATCTTAACCACTACCAAAGATATATACTGCATACATGTATAATGACGATAAGATCCCAGGAGTATATCGTAGAAATGGTAAGAAGATAAATCGGTATCTCCATCGTTCAAATCCGTGAAATGACATCGGAGTTTTTAGACGGGACGGGATAAACTATCGAAACGCAGAGCGAGACGAGAGGAACATTTTTCAATGGTTATTTCATGTTTGTTTGTACCCGTATTCCAGCCGCCAGAGAACGAACTGCAAAAAGTTGGTGAACGTGTGCCAAGTGAGCACGAATTAAGGGTACAAAGGTCTCTCCAACGACTGAACGTTCCGGACTGGTATAAAAATTCTCCCACGGCTCGTGATGGTTTCCGATTAAAGAGGCACTCCGATGCATCTCAGCATGGAGGCTGGCGTGCGCTCGGCTCGAAAACCACCTCGCTGTCGTCTCTTTCATCCTCCTCGAATAGGCAACCAACCACAGGTATAAAACACGAAATATTCTCTTACCAACGTTCAACATATACATACGTACGTAACGAGCGAAAGCAATAAGAGCAATTGCACCGTTATTTTTAGGCGCTCTATTAAGTCCTAGTCCTACGCCTCCCGTATTTTCAAGATGGAGCACCAGTCTGTTAAACAGCGCTGGAAGTTCACCGGCGAGTTCAGCAAAATTATCGTTCTACCATCGGCAACCTTATTTGGGTTGGCGTTCGCAGGAACGGCTGAGCAACCCACGTACACCGGCGGAACGTCTAGCTCAGGGGATACTTTCTCAGCTGCAATCGCCAAATAAGGTTAGTCCATCCTTCATTCCTAAGGCTAACGAGCTAACGAGTACCTAGTCATTTGTACACGAATGAAGGATTTCCATTCACCTTTTACCCACAGCAGCAGCAGCAGCAGCAGCAACAGCAACAACAGCACCACCACCACCACCAGCAACAGCAGTCGCAGCAGCCGCAACAACAGCAGGCGACGAACCAACAACTGGAAGTAAGGAACTCGATAAAGGAGGTGACTTCGGCCATTGTGCATTATGTACAAAGCGGTCAGGAGGTCGACGGAAGCGAAAGACTCTCTCCCTTACCTCGGCCAGAAGACTGGGAAGATAGGGGTGAAGTAAGGTCCACCAGTCCCAGAGGTGAGCACTAAACCCCGCCAAAAACACCTCGTTACCACGAACGCACTATCACCATTTTTGTTCTGCAAAACACAGGTAAATTTTTATTCTTCCGTCTTTTTTGCATTGAATATTTTATACACTATGTGTGTATATATGTATATTTATCATTTTCTTTTTCTTTTTTATTCTCTTTCTCTATCTCACTGTCTCTCCAAGGAGTACGTCGTCTCTCTCTCTCTCTCTCACACTCACTCACTATTTTCTTATCACTATTCTTCTTCGTCCTGTATCTTTTTTCTTACATACACACATAACACGCAGGCACATATTTAACACCTCCATGCATCTACGCGCACATTCAATCTTCTTTACATTATTCGCACAGACGTACTTTGTATTGTCTCTACGTATAGTCTCTGTCCTTTTTCACTTCTCTCACTCTCTTTACTTTTCAAACGAAAGCTTCTTGTCTATCGCCGTTCGGTTTTACCATTTAACGAGGATCGCTTTTCTCTCTCTCTCTCTCTCTCTCTCTCTTTTCTCTTTCTTTCTCTCCGTACATATACATACATATATAGCTATTTCATGAGAGCAGATCTCGGCGAGTACGAAGTCTCGTGCGATATTGTTACGTTTGCTTCCTTCGATTTTTATTATTTCAATAGAGAAAAAAGAAACTGGCCTATTATTAGCAGTTACTTTCGACAAGTCTCATCTTTCGGGCACACGAAGCTTCCGAAGACAGTTACGCAAAATTTGGTATACGTAAATAGGTGAGCGATTTAAATGGGGGCTCTTAGTGAGCCTTTTAAATACGATATTAATAATTATATAAATCTCTACGAAGACACGCCACTTTGGATTTCCGGAAGGGTATCAACGATATGGGTCAGTCTTTTAAAAAAAAATAAAGGAGAGGCCGATTCTCTTCATCGAGACGTGATTAAAAAACTAGAGAGGACACACGCCTCTGTATAATACGTATTAGAGCTCTCCCGAGTGAGAAAAATAATTACGTACGCAGTGAAACGAAATAAATCTCCGAGAGAGAGTGAGCGATAAAATCAAATAGGCGAGCAGAGTTTATTAAAATTAAATTCATCGCAGAAACGACGAGGAGTTGGGCAACACATTTTCACAATATTTAATACTACATTTTTCGTTTCTTCTAATCGCAAGGAACGTGCATAATCGACTCTATCGACTAACTTCTTTCCGTACTTCACAAAAGGATCCTAATCTCGATTGTTTCTTCTTTATCTTTTATATCTTAAAAAAATCAGTACTTATGATCGATTTGTGAAGTACGATATCAAAGGACGGCCACTACTCATCGATCTTTTCCTCCATTATCGCATCTCTCCCTCTCTCTCTCTCTCTCTCTTTCATTTTCTCTTTCTCTCCAAGCGTGTGCTACTAACGTGCGCCGATGTTCGCATAATTAACACGTTTCGAAGCTCGCATACCTTTCTCTCCGATAGAGTGTACAGTACGTGAGGACCGTTGAACGGTGGAGAAAATTTGTGACTGAAAAAAGCAAAGCAAAAAAAAAATAAAGATTTAATAAAAAAATAAAAAAAGAAACACAGAGGTCGCGAATAAAAAGTAAAAATAAATAAAAAAAAAACAGTTACGAGATAGCGTGTACGATGTTGCTAAAAGAGCGTTCACTATTTCATCGAAGGAAGCGCTCGGCTCTGCTGGATGGAAAGCTCGTTCGTTGGTACGAGACCCATGGATTCGCCGGAAACTCCGATGAGCCTGGCCACGGATACCGAGTGTTGCGTCGGGTGCAACGCTACCGGTACAGAATCGTGCAGTTGCATGGACTCCGCGACTTCCGGTCTTTATCTAGACGTGACGCCGCCGCTCGATGATGCACAGCAACAAACGCAACTGACGCACGGAAGTGTCCGCGGCAGTCTCTGTCCGTCGCCGTCGTCGTCCTCCGCCAATTATAATCATCCTCAGTTATATCAGCATCGGCAACATCAGCAGCAACAGCAACGCCATCATCGTGGTGAGTTGTTGCTCGCCTAGCGGACAAAAAAGCAAAAGTACGAAAAGAAAGAAAAAAAAACATGGTCGGAAAAAAGACGGGAGTACGGAAAAATACGGAAAAAGTCGCCAAAGCCGAGAAAGCATATACATATACAAAAAAAAATGGAAAACGATATAAACATATATATATATATATATACACACATGCAATATATATGAGAATATATATTCTTCGATTTATTATCGAGCCGCGATATATACTTTATTAATTTAAATGTCACGACGCGCCTACGACTCGTAGCTCTCTTCTATCTTCGTTCGTATCGAGTCTCTCGTTTTCTTAGGCAAGCGATTTCCCTTTCTCTCTCATTCTCTCACTCTTTCACGCTCTAAGTACAGCCTAAGAAGATCAGCTGATTTTTAACGCGACGATTCTTCCATATATAGTTATAATGCAACATACTTCGCGTTACGTATACATCGAGCAATCGTTCGATCCTCGCATTTTCGCAAATTTTTCTCAAAACGACTTAGGACGACTCTATAAGGCTGCTAACTTTAGTGCTTCGACGATGATCTTTCGATAATACCTGAGAACGCCGCTGGACGCCGAGTGTACGTAGATATTTCTGTTCGTACCGTACGTTACATAGAATACATTAAACAACAATGGACTTTGCTAGCTTCTTTTTTCCTTTTTTTTCATTTTGTACCATTTGCCCAGTAAGTAGAGATTAGAAGAAAGTAGTAGCTGATTGAGAAAAAAAAATCGAAAGAGAAGTCCAATCTCTCGATCGCTGTATCATATAGTGCAATCTCTTCACACGCTTTAACGTTAGATCATAAACATATCTCTCTCTCTCTCTCTCT
>JAIFRP010000026.1:7399914-7431327 GCA_032403825.1 Odynerus spinipes
ATGTGCGTGTGTACATCTGATTAGTACAATTACTCTATTTCTAGACTACTGATGGTGCATTCACGCAGTGCTTTCATTGACAGTCTTAAGATCAATTTCGTGACAATAGATCAGGCGAATTATTTAGATATATATGTATATACATTGTTCTTCCATCTTTTCATTTTTTTTATTCTGCGTCCGCGTTATACGACGAGCGACGGGTGCTTTAAGGATCCCTTTATGTCGCTCTCTGTAAAAGCACATATCGTTAACAGGTAGGAGTCACGGAAAGGGGGATAGTACTATATAGTTGCTCTCAATTTCTCTGAACGTAAGAGAAAGGAAAGATCTTAAAAATCGCGTTGGTTTTTATAAAATCGAGGCACAAGAAAAACGTATGCACGTATCGTAATAAAAAGAAAGTTTGCAAAAACAAAACGACAGGTTCTCAACTTAGCTCTGCCGAGAGGGCTTACTTTTTTTTTATTTCATTATCTCTTCTCTCTTTTTATACCACGAAGAATAACGAGGATTCTTCTTTTACAAATACGCGGTACGAGCCCGTATATTTTATTTTGTAATTAGACTCTTCCCAATGTGTTCAACTCGAAACGTTAACAGTATTTTTCGTTTAAAAAGGACGAGACAACCACCCTCCTTTTTTATCGCACGATTTTTACAACGTATTGTTACGACAGTTCAAAACTACACGAAAGGTCCACTCTTTCGTTTCTCTCCTTTATAAATACAACCGTCCCGCTCTCTTTTTGCAACCGCAGCTTCAACGAAAAGAAAAACGGAAAAAGGAAAAAATAATACAAAACCAAACAGAAATTTCCATTCGACCACGTAGAATCTTAGCAAAGCTCGTAGTTAATTCGCTTTTTATGTACGTCCGCCTTTAAAAAGAAAAAATAGAAAAAAAGAAAAAAAAAGAAAGGAAAAAGCCAAGAAAACAGTTGGTCACGTTTTTTGTCCCGTATCAGTACCGCTAATATTATAGCATCAGTATTACATATATACATACTGTAACCAAATCTTATGCGTATGCATAATTGCATACCGATACATTCAGCCACGTGCATACGCGTATCGTATACAGTATGCATACATGTATATTTATACATATATATATACACATATATGCGTGAATGTACATAAACATATATACATATACATGGAGAGAATGTGTGTACGCGTATTCGCATATAAATCGCTCATTATTTGTACGCTACTACAGCCGCCACCGTCGTCGCCGCAATTGTGGCGTTATTGTTATTGTTGTGTTGTTATCTTTCTTCTTATTATTATTAATATTCATTATCACTGTTTCTTGTATTATTGTTTAATATCGCTATTATTATTATTATTACGATTATTATTATTATTATCATCATCGCCGTCGTCAATCGTAGTAGAAGTAGTACTATTATTATTACTGTTATTGATATCGCAAATTCGCACACATTCGCGACACACAATCAGCCCACTTCGGGGTAACGAAAGTCGAAATGTAACTAGTATGCATCTTTCGTGGTCGCGAAAGCCGTGTTTAATTTTTTGCTCCATAAGCGTCGCCGTACTCTTTCTATCTCATTCTATCTCTCGCTATGTTCTTCTTTAATATCGAAAAAGAAAGAAAAGGAAGGAAAAAGGAAGAGGATGATGATGATGAAGAAATATAAGAACGTTCTCGTATAGTAGTATAATGAATATAATAATGGGTGCTGCCTCGGTCACTCTCTTAAAGGAAAAAAAAAAGAAAGAAAAGAAAAAAGAAGAAGATAATTCTCTTGTACTTATTTTTTGTTCTTATTTATCTGTAGAGAGTATATTTATCCTTTTTAACAATAAATTATTCTTTTCACCCTTTTGTGTTAGGACACCCCTTGGCTTCCTCTTACTCCTCGGAGTCACACCGTTCCCTTTCCGTTCTTTTATTATAGTCTTGTTATGATCTTTTACCTAGGAGCCACTCTTACTTTGAAGTTCCTTTGTAAAAATGTGTTCTTTTATTTTAAATTATTGTTACGATTATGATTACTGTGATTGTTGATATGATTATTATTATTATCTTTTATACCACGCCCATGTTCCATTATACCACGGTAAGTGAAGAATTTTGTGTTATAATTGGCTTGTTATATAATTTTTCGCTATGCGCTTTTAAGTGCGTTTGTCCCTTGTCCGTCCGTTTTAATTTTTTTCCTTGTTCTTTTTTATTATAAACTCCATTACTTTATTCTTGTTTTTTTTTTAATTTTTTGTTGAAAGGCTCGTCCGTGCCTTATGAAGGATCTTCGAGGTGTTGGATTGCTTTCGCGAAGTATCGCAGTTAAAAAAGCACGATCCTGTGCTATTCGGCCATTTTTTCGGCTATTCTTGATCTAGCTCTAGGTCTAAGTACCAGTAGACGAGCAGCGTGGCTCCCAAATGGAATCACGGTTAAACGGTGCATACTACGTGCTTAGATAAATCTCTATCGCTAGCTTTCGCTCGCGATCTACGATAAAGTACTTTAACGGTGTTAATAACAGGCAGCCCCCTGATTGCGCGATGACACGGAGAAGGCCGACTGTCCCATATACGCTGTGAAGATAGATTTTTCTTTTTGCGATGTTCGTATACCATTACCCTAGTAGTATATTCATGGATAAATAATAGAATAACACGTCGAGAACTACGGTAATAACTTCCATCGTAAGTTTAGCGACTGTTGTAGAGTTCCATGTGAAAAAGAAGAAAAGAAGAAAATAGAGAAAACAATAAGTCGAAGCCGCAGCTACTCGCAAATTTCCGCAAAAACGCTTTTCATTGTAGTTCTTGTCTTTCGTGTGATCTTCATAGAAGAAGTCGACCTATATGTCCGGTGTAGCATGCCGCACAACTGGCGCACTTCCCCCATGTAAATTCCTCTGTTGTACGCGTGTGACATTCGCCATGTGCGAATCGATCTCCTAATAAAAGTTGCATTCGTACGCGTATAATAGACCGCCGCGTAGTTGAAAGTTGTCGCTTTTGCCTAGGTCTTTTCGGAAACTTTTCTCTCTCTCTCTATCTCTCTCTCTTTCTCTCTTTGAATTCGTATTCGCATGCCGCTTTTGATCGTGTTGTTCTTCATTTTCTTCTAATACTTCTTAACACTCGGTGTTCCTCCAACAGCCTCGCTTGGACGGTACCGCGCCACCCCGTAAACGTTCTCGCATTTATTCACGGTATACGATATTATCGATCACGAGTTCAATAGCATTTCATGGATAAGTAATTATGCAAAGGAGTGAGATAGACGTAGATAAATATTTAAAAAAAAAACAAACAAAGCAGAGTGACACTTTCATACACATTTCTCTAGCTCTTTTTTTTCTCTTTTTCTTTTCAATAAAATCGATTAGATTCGGGACAGGGTGACGTGGTCGAGATGATGATGACATCGGCTGTACCGCGAAACAAACCAAGCCCCGGGTCGACGACTCTCGAGGATGTCCTTGATTCCCTTCTGGGTCTGCCACCTGCGTCGCGTACACCTAGTCCTGGACCAGGTCCCGTAGTTAGCGCTACGACTTCGACGTCCATGCGTCATCATCATCGATCAAACATTGGTCAGACTAATGCTAAAGCCGGGAAAAGCTGCAGCGACCTACGTCAAGACCTCCAAGGTAGGAGGACTATGTAAGTTTTCGTTTTGACGCACAACAAATTTCTCCGAAAACAAAATTAATAAAAAAAATAAATAAATAAAAATTAAAAACGACAAAAAAGCGAATAAAATTCTTATCGAGAGCTAATACCGTGTATGTATATCTGTACATACGCAGGTTGTATCACTTGACGTAATCAGCAAACTGTATGTAAAAAATCCTCCTTTCTCAAAGACACACGATGAAACGATATTACTTCAACGACGAGAGATTAATATTCATGATGAAGTATAATGCTTAAGACGCTTAATTCGATGCGATACGATAACGGTGCCAGATGGATTCAACGCTATACGACATACGAAAGCGAAGTTACGAGAACGGCCGAGGATAAAATAATAACACGCTGAGAGGAGATTCTTTAAAAATAATCAAAAGTGCGCAGTGGCAGTCGCTAACGAGATAATAAAAATTGATGAATATCGAAAGAGAAACGATTTCTGGGGATCGAGTATCAACGGGAGAAACGTGTGTATCATCGGTCACGGCGGATTGGAGTATCCTCTTATATCTGTAAAAGATCATTTTATTTCAAATGTTATGGAGTTACAATTGTGCTTTTAAATGAGATGTGTTTCGATCGAATGAAAGGCAAAGTGATATATATATAGAAAGATTTAAACGTTAAAATACCCACATGTATAACCGTACGATTATAAGCTTGATTCAGTGATTAGCGTAGGAAGTGTCCGTTAATTTGGCAAGAAGAATCGATTTACCTAAATGAACGTAACAATTTATGTAGTTTACTGCAATTGATAGAACGAATAAATACATATATCTATATATATCTATATCTATGAATGCACGGGTTACATTGAGATAGCTATTAATAACGGCAAATATTTATTATGCATGATACTGACCAAACGTTTCTTTTTTATTTCTTATACACCATTACGTTTACCCGTTAGAAAGAAGTGTATGTTTGCAACGGTATGCAGTTCCTGGTAGAAGTAAAAGCCTGCTGGAGTCACAAGGACACCACCGGTGCCGTCTCTTTTCTTCCTGTTGTGTCAATTCTCCTTCCTGATCGATACCTACCGCGTTTCCTAAAGTAGATCAGAAATGTATTGCTTAGGAAGACATTAGACTAATTATTGCGTTGCGTTAGCAAAAGAGAAAGAGTCGTAAGGTGTCCTTTCTTCTCCGCAGTTTATTGTTCTTTCCCAATTCGCCTTTTACCGCCTATACATTGAACAAATAAAATCTTACTCTGACCATTTGGAAAATTACTGAAATGTCGCAGAGTCCGTTAGAAGCACGCTCGAGCTAGAGGGATCGTGCGAGGATCAACGTACCTCGTGTGAGACAACGGTAAAGCTGACAAGACGAAAGAGCGATGGCAGTGACCTGATATCTTCAAAAACAGCCTCGGCTTCCTTACAATCAAAATCTGCTGGTCAACAGCGTCGTCGACGAGTCTCCTTCGATAACGCTCAGCAAGAGAGGAACGGTCTGACAACGAACGTCACGGACGGGATAGTGCACTGCGGAAACAATAAATGCACTAACTCGGCCACATTACTTGTTGCGAGAGAGACTTACAAGAGCTGCCATAACTGCACTTGTTTGTACTGCTCGAGGAAGTGTAGAAGAGCCCATTGGCAACGACATCAAAGGATCTGTTTGCACTTTCGCGCTGGTAGCCTCTGCAAGGAAGTGTTGTTGTCCGCGAAGGAGGATCCAAGAACTTTGAGGCACATCTCAGCCTTAGCGAAACGCGGTTACGCTTCCCACGGACGTGGCGCGGTAAAGTGTTTTTTTTCGAGTCCTGAGGCAGCCGAGAGATTCGTAGGAAATGGTTTTCTAGAACTTGGCGAGCCTACCTACATCAGATGGTCCGATCTCTTGCCTGGTGAAATGGGTGCGAAACTCTATGCCGAAGTAATGAGGCTCTGTAAATCTTATAATCCGGATACCAGACTGGTTTTGTACGTTGCCATTTGCGTCGTCAGTGAAGTACCAACTAGTGGTGCCGTTAAATGGGAACGACAGTTGGTATCGAGGTGTGCCAAACTTCGCCTGGACTCGGCTTTTAGGCAGCCCAATTTTTCGACATCGCCGCAAGACAAACAACAGACGACATCGCCGTGTAACATTACCAGGGAGATGGATTCACCGGAAACGCTCGTTCTTACGTCGTTACCCACCAACGCTAGTGCTGGTCATAATGCTTCTAGAAGAGCAAGAGAGATTGGCTTTACAAATATTCAGAGACAATTAAGACTGCGCGGCGTCTCCCTCAAGAGACACTTCCCTCAAGTATACAGGAAACTTTGCTCCTATGTCGATGGCTCGGTTGATAAATTTGCACCGGTAACTATTTACCCACGAGATCAAACCTCTGGCAAAAGCTTCATGTGCATCATTATGCTCGATGCAGAGCCAGAGAGACTTCGGCTACTTCCAACTGACTCTTCCAGAGTAAAAACCGTTGACATTAGCGTAGAACAGGAATGAAGTCCAGAATATGGAATAGCTTAGATTGCTACTTTCCAAAGCTCTTTAATTTTTCAAGATTCATCGTCCAGGGGATAGGATAATGCTAATGCAATGATAAGCAAATCTGTGGAATGAATGGCATGCTATAGTGGAGATGAAGAAAATATTGGCTATCGGTATATAACTAGTCGAATATACTTATACGTACTATTCGATGCTGCTGGTGTATACTAGATTGCAAAATTTCATATTACAAGTATGCAGTACATAGCAACTGTGATTTTACATGTCTCAAAATCCTCATTAGGTTGCCAACCGTGTCAAATGTATGTCGTCAGAAGCATCAAAGTACTGAAGGATAGTTTATTATGAAAGTAGATAAAAGAAAGTTAACTTAACATACTTAAGACAAACATGCAACTAAAAGTAGCTGTTACAAAAGGTTTTTGATTCAATAAATAACATACACAATAAGGAATACATTTCTTAAGAAATAATTATCTGTGATAGCTGAATGTTGGCGATTCATTTCCTTATTTATGCATGTTATTATTATTAAAAGAGTCTTCCATAAATTTCATATTTCCAAAGACAGTAGCATAGTAATAGATGTGTTTATTACAAAAACTATGATATATACATTTTACTGTTAAAGTGTTTCTATATCTAAACACAAATAAGTGTTCTCTTTATCTTAAAATTATTTACATTATTGTGTATGTTAGTATCTGAATTTCAATTCTTAATGAATCATGTTTACTGCGTTATCATGTGTCTCTTCTGACGACATGTAATCGTATTGGCCAACAAATTGACAAAAGGTTTCACTAATAATGTTAATGGAAGTTAAAAGTTTTATTTAAGTTTAATACAAATGTTTTTTACTTATAGTATAACAAATCAGAGATATATATATTAAGTTTCAATTGCAACTAAGTTGAACCATGTTATAGAAATTATTAACTTATATATTCTCGAGAACTGCAATCTTTATTAATAAGTATTGAGTATTCTCTTTTAATATAAATATTAAATAATCCTTAAATACATAATTTGAGATCAAATTAGATCTTTTATCTTGATATTAACTTACTGAAAGATTTGATAAAGTATTAAATACAGTACAAAGGTACCAGTATTCTAAACGTTACTAATTATGTGTGTTCCATGATATACTTTCATGGTACAGGAATAAATTGTCATCCTGTCCTTTTAAAAAAAAAATCATTTATCAAAATAATAAAATCGCTTTCTCTCGCTAAAAAAAAAAATATTAATAATTTGATCTGTACGTTGCATAAAATCATGCACGTTTAATATAAAATCTATCAGGTCATAATTAAAACGCATACTCATTGTCAACCAAATGTTAAAATTGCTAACGATAATAGTAAGAATATCAATTTTTATTCTAACCTCAAATTTTAAATCGACTTGTAATACGTATTGTAATAGCTACTAATTCGTCGATTCGCATATTGCGAATACACGTATGAATATTTAGGAGCATAGTAACGTGTAATCGCAAAAAATGTGATGGAAACAAAAAGGGCAGATAGCGTAATGAAGATAGTGAAATGATGTCGTCATATGGCCAAATTAATTAATAAATGACCAATTATAAATTTATAAATTTTTGTTTTCCTCGTTTGATAAATTTTCTATTCATTTATACAGAAATATACAGTAACATTTTATATTTACGTTACAAGGTTCTTTACCGAAATGTCAGATAAAATAAGTTCATCGAGCGCGCCAAGTGTTCAGTACCGTAACATTAGGGACCCAAAAGGGTACCGTACTTTTCTCGAATTTAGGAGTAGAAACGTAAAAATATTGTAATATGAGAAATAGCTATCCATATTTGTTCATTATAATCAAACTTCATATTCAAAAGAATATTGTAAGAGAATCAAATAATAAAACACGAGTTAATGTAAGACGATTTGTTAAAGTTTTAGAATTTTGTAATAAGTACATCCGGACAATTATTCCAGCATAGTCGAAAGGATATAATGACAAATATAAGTAAATTTACATAAATGAAAATTCAGATTTGTTCATTATTTACTATCAATTGAAATTTTTATTCTTAAATTTAAACCAGCGTAGTACCCCTTGGCTCCCTAATATTTAGTTACTTCGTTTTTTTTGGTACAGACTATACCCATAGGTGGCAGATCGAACAATCGTTCAAAAATGTATGTGACAAAATTTACAAATAAAAATATTCCTTGCAGTCTTACAGGATCAAAATGAGAATAAAAATTTTCCATCAAGATTGAGACTGACTATAACAATTCCTTTTTCTCATAGGCAATTCTGTACCAAATATGATCGTGTATATTATTTATATCAACGATATATAAATAACAAATATATCAAATGAAAAATGAAGAAATTTTAATTTTTCGTAGACAAAATTTTTATGTTAAATAAAAACAATTATTTGCGTTCTCGAATTCAAATGTACAATTCACTGAACTTATACAGATATAATTATTGATGTTTCGTTAAAATTTTTAACCAATCAATTTTAAATGCTTGCTACCTGTTCGACCAATTGTAGATCAGCATGTAATCCCTTCTTTCTTTCTTTCTTTCTACTTCCATGTTTGTTAGACCAACGCCGGGCAAATTGACCGTTGGTAGTGGAAAGTGAATGGAACCGTTAAAACTTGAATCTTTATAATTCACTGAACGTATTTGTTTTCAAGAATTACAAGGATAAATTTATTATGGGTAATTACACGAGTAAGTTCCTCTCGCAAGATAACGGACAAGAACATGGTACAAAAGTGGTTGACAGTGCGGAACAATCAAATTTTGAAAAAGCATGCGATACAGTTACTCCACTAACTATGCGCAGAAAATTGATAGATCCCAGGTCAATTACGGCCGAAATACCGAGAACGCCGATAGAGGTAAGATTTTATCGAAATTAATACAATATTCTTTATTAACTTTTATGTAATTAATACTATTAATTTTCTTTTAAAATATTGTACAAACTGATCTCATACCTGCTGTCAGTTACTGATACTATTGCATTTCCAAGTATAAATATTATCAGTTTATAATAAAAACAAGAACGTAAATAAATACTATACTACTTATCAGTTTATAATAATAAAAGTAATAAAAATTGAAAGATTAAATAAATAAAAATTATAGGTAAATAATACAGCATCTAAAAATACGAATGTGGCAATTAGTGCAATACCAAAACATCTGCAAGTGAAGCCATATTTAGAAACATATTTTGGTGCATCATTATCACCTTTAACTTCAAACAAATATTGTGATCCAAGAGTATCAGATGTTGATCAACCTAAAACGCCAACCTTGGTAAGCCATTTAAATTTTAGTCTTTATCATAGGAGATAATTTTGTTTGAGCAATATTAATTAGTAAATCTTAATTATTAGTCTATATAATTTCAGTAATTCTTAGAATATTTTCATTTCAATAAATACACAAGATATGTTTCAATTTATTATTATTTTTATTAGGTTGAAAACTTAACACCTTGCAAAACACCAATTAGTGGACTAAAAAATAATAAAAGAGTATTATCATCAACAAATCTTGCATATTATACAACTTTAGGACTTGATCCTAGATCGCCAACTGTAGATTTTGATAGAACTCCAATTCTTATACCAAGAACAACTAGATATCAAAAATCAATATCTAATGACAATTTACAAGAGAATAATAAAACAGATAATTGTCCAAAATTCATGTATTGTGAAACTACATCATTTCATACACCTGAGATATTGGCTTTGGTAGATGAAACATTTGAAGCATTAAAGTCTTTAGAATTAAATAAATGTGATAACATAGAGTCAGTGGATAAATCCGAATTATGTACAAAAGATGATATTAATTGTGTTAGTATTGAGCAGAGCAACGGCGATAACACTTCTAATAAGAAAAATTTACCAAATGAGAATACAACAAATGCTATTAAAATATGGAGAGATTCAATATTGCTAGAAGATTTAGATGAGTCTGAGAGTACTGAATATAGTGATCAAGAAAATGATGAAGAAAAGTATCCTCGTCTATCTAAAGAAGAAATTGAAATTATATTTGATGATGATCCAATAAAGGAAAGTACACCAATATCTGAAAAGCCTAAAACTGAAATTGATAATAAAAATGTACATGATACATTGGAAAACAAAATAAAAATAAAAACAAGTGCAACAGTAACAAGTGGAAAAGCTTTTGCACCATATAATTCAAATATAAATGACACTCCAATTACGGTATAAAATTATTCTGTTATATATTGATATGATAGCATATTTCATATAATAATATTAATTCATTTTTTTCTTTTTATTTCTAGAAACGAACACCTCTTAGAAATAGGTGTAACAATGCTCAGCTAGATGCAATATTGACTAAATCTCCCCAACATGTATTACAGAATAAAAATTTAAGTGCTATAATACAACAAGAAAATACACCACCACACAAAAGATGTCATGCAAAGTCTAAAGTTAAAGGAATTCAATGGGATGTAAATTCTACAGTTATTATTTAAATAATTATATGTAAATATATAATAGGTTATAGTTTATTCATAAATAAGGTTGTAA
Organism: Odynerus spinipes; assembly: GCA_032403825.1. NCBI lineage: Eukaryota > Metazoa > Arthropoda > Insecta > Hymenoptera > Vespidae > Odynerus > Odynerus spinipes. Next base: position 7,410,653 of record JAIFRP010000026.1, read on the forward strand.
AGCATTTTATACCATTTGCAGCTAATATACATATTTATTTAGTATATTAAAAGTTTATCCATCATATTTTCTTAGTTAAGACGAGTGAATCTTCTCACTATTTTGTAAAGCTGATCGTATTTGGAATTTAACCTTTTGTATTGAATTTTGAAGGTCTTCACTTGGTTGCACCAACTGCTTAATACTGAAAATTATTCACTAATATTTAGCAAATCTTTAAATAAATTTATATGGTCATATAAAAGTAAATTACATTTAAGAAATACAATACCTGGAATCTTTTAAAATAATTCTTTTTTTATTGGTGTCATCATTGGATATCTTCTTAATAATAATAGTATCTTTTTCTTCTTTTTTAGTATTAGATATGGTTTTGTCTTTGTTATCACATTTTAGGATAGTGCTAGTATTTACAATGTGAGGTCTTACAATTTTAACTTTCATGTTGCCTTTAATAGACTGCCCTTTATAATTTTTTCTCTTTTTACATTTATCATAACTTTTTATTACTTCTGCCGACTTTCCTGCATCACTTATGTTATTAGTGTTTACTGTTGGTTGCATTGCTATTGTATCTGGTTCTGGAATATTTTGGGTACTTCTCCATCCTACTGGCACTTTAGATGTATAATCTATTTGTTGATTAGTATTAATAGAAGGTCCATTATAAATAGTTTGATAATTAGTTTCATATGATTGATTTATAGGGAACTGCAATGGAGTCATTGCTTCTTTCCCTTGAGACGATTCCCTATTATAAATACATTTGTAAAAATTAGTATAATATAATGTATATGTATATGAGAATTTTAGTTATTATTTTATACCTACAGGGATATAAGTCTATTTGATTGTGAATTTAAGAATTCTTGTTTATTACGTTTTATTCGTACTGTCACATCTTTGCAACGTTGCATAAGCTTTGCTCTTGTTTCTGATACTGATTCCAATTCAGGAACATAAAAAACATGTAGAATTCCACCATAAAAATTCTTGCCATCGAGGAAGTGCTTTGCTATTCTGCACAATACATTGTAAATGATGTTGAAAACTCTATTAATGCTATGCATAAATACAAATTAGACAATTAAGAGTAAGTGTAATTATATTTGCTAAGTATAAACCTTGCACTTCGTATATCTTCATAATGTATATGATAAGCTTCTGTAAATTCTTCCGTAGGGTAATTAGAAACTACATGAACCTTTTTTACCATTCCATAAGGAAAGACAAGCTTTTTTATTTCTTGTCTCAACTTCAATTGTGGTACACCACAAATCATCAAATGCTGAGATTCATCATTAATCGTATATATCTGTTGAGTGGAGGTGATGCGTTAGAGAAAATATATGTAAAATAAACATATTAACATAACATGGTCCATTTCATAATACTGATGTAATTGGCTAACTACATTTTCTGTAATACTTTTATTACTAGTTTTTAAAGTATTAATGCAAAAAAATAGTGTACATAACCTAGATACCAATGTAACATGAAGACTAAGAGTACAAATACTAAAAAAGGATACATTTCTACGAAGCTACCTTAACCGCTGTCAATTTTTTCCCTTGTCGATAAGGTGGCCGTGTTTGACATAATTTCTGTTGTAAATGATGAGAAAGTTGCGTTACAGCAGATTCGTTTGACATATTATTGTCGGCCATGGCGTATCTCTTACAACGTTACCAACATTGTGTTTTCATACTGTAGAACAAATTACATGAAGAAAATTCCCTAGATACCATATTGTTATTATAATCTAGAGATAATTGTGCTCCCGTAGCAATAATCTATACAGCTGTATGCGTGTGTACAGTCGATGACAGTATGGTGGGTTATGATATACGAATGGTCCGCTCGAGTCGTCAAAATTTGTTAAAATGAAAGTTTACCCGCGCCGAATATCGCGATACCTGCAATAGTGCAGTTATAAACGTTTTCCTTATGACGTTCTCGTAACGTCTCATTAAAAAGCAGATCGTTTCATGGCGCATTTTTTTCCTGAAGTAATATAAACGAAGCCTCTAACCGAAGAACACTTTAATGCCAGTGGGCTTGAGAACAAACTAAAAGTAAATACACATTCTCTTGATCTGTCAGTTTTATGTTGCGAACTTTAAGTTTGTGGAATGCATCTTTTTGTTTGGCATTCTGTTAAATTTTGCAAATCACTTTATCACAAATAAAATCATACACACACAGAGGTACCTCACTAAATTGGTTTTTAATTACTGAATCTCATCTTTAAATTAGTGTAGATAACTAAATTTAACTTTTAGTGATCAATGTTTTGTCTATTCTTACCGACAAAACTATTGTATACCTCGAAATTTCACAGATCTGCACAACTGCATGACTTCCAACCACTTAAGTTATAGATGTGATACTCGCAACTATTTTTTTGTAGACACTTATATTTACCTGCTACTCATAAATGTATTCAGTAAGTGTATAATTATTATATATTAGAATACCTTTGTTGTCATCATATATTAACAGTTATTTAACATTGAATAGATTATATATGATAAAATATAACCAAGTTTAAGTTTCTAATAATTATTTCCATTTTTAGGAAAAGGCAGTACAGTAGAAGCAGAGCTGCTGCAGGTACTTTCGATACTTGTGGTGGTCGGTGAATGGTGTTGCAGATAGACTCGGTGTGGGGCTGGGCGTCACCCCCGCTGCGCCTCCAGCTAGCTGGAGGGACCAGGGGTGCCTCAGGGAGAGCAGGGGCAAGTGTCCCATCCTCACAAAGGATGGGTGACATGGTTGTGGAACGTGCTACCTCTCCAGCACGTTTAAGTCACACATCGGAAAAACATCCCCGTGCTATGCTTACTGAACTCAATGTTCTTCGTCGTCATAGAGAATTATGTGACGTTGTTCTTAACATTGGTTCTAGAAAGATATTTGCACATAGAGTCATTCTTTCTGCTTGCAGTCCATATTTCAGGTAATTGTGTATTGTACTTTATGTGAAAATTCAATGTACATGTTAAATTTGTAAAATTTATTTGCATGTTATAGAGCTATGTTTACTGGAGAGTTAGCAGAATCTCGGCAGACTGAAGTTACAATTCGTGACATAGATGAATTGGCAATGGAGTTACTCATAGAATTTTGCTATACTTCGCATATTATTGTCGAAGAAGCAAATGTTCAAACTCTCCTTCCAGCAGCGTGCCTTCTTCAGCTAGCAGAAATTCAAGATATATGTTGTGAATTTTTAAAACGGCAATTGGATCCATCAAATTGTTTGGGTATACGAGCTTTTGCAGATACTCACTCATGTAGAGAACTTTTACGTATTGCTGATAAATTTACTCAACATAATTTTCAAGAGGTAATATTTAATGGAATTCAAAATACATAATTATCCATTAAGTACAAGTTATTAAATTATTTCAAAATATAAATATATGTATGTTGTTTTATGTAGGTAATGGAAAGTGAAGAATTTTTGTTACTACCTGTTGGACAATTAGTTGATATTATATCATCGGATGAATTAAATGTACGAACAGAAGAACAAGTTTTCAGTGCTGTAATGAATTGGGTCAAATATAATGTAACAGAAAGACGGCAACATTTAGCACAAGTTTTACAACATGTACGACTGCCACTTCTCAGTCCAAAATTCTTAGTAGGCACTGTAGGATCAGATTTATTAGTTCGCTCGGATGACGCATGTAGAGATTTAGTTGATGAAGCAAAAAATTACTTATTGTTACCACAAGAGAGACCATTAATGCAAGGCCCTAGAACACGTCCCAGGAAACCTACAAGAAGAGGGGAAGTATTATTTGCCGTTGGTGGTTGGTGTTCCGGTGATGCTATTGCAAGTGTAGAAAGATTTGACCCCAATACTGGAGATTGGAAAATGGTTGCACCAATGAGTAAACGAAGATGTGGTGTAGGAGTAGCAGTTTTAAATGAACTATTATATGCTGTTGGCGGGCATGATGGACAAAGTTATTTAAATAGTATAGAAAGGTATGATCCCCAGACAAATCAATGGTCATGTGATGTTGCACCTACAACATCTTGTAGAACGAGTGTAGGTGTTGCTGTTTTGGATGGTTATCTTTATGCAGTAGGTGGTCAAGATGGAGTACAATGTCTTAATCATGTTGAAAGGTAATTGACTTCTTTATTTAATTTATAGTCTTACAGAATTCAAATACACTTCTATAGCGTATGTTATATATTTTAGGTATGATCCTAAAGAAAACAAATGGTCAAAGGTATCACCAATGACTACAAGAAGATTAGGAGTAGCTGTTGCTGTACTTGGCGGTTATCTATATGCTATCGGCGGGTCCGATGGACAATCGCCTTTGAATACTGTAGAAAGATATGATCCTAGACACAATAAATGGTCTCAAGTATCTCCAATGTCTACTAGACGTAAACATTTAGGCTGTGCTGTATTTAATAATTTAATTTATGCTGTGGGAGGACGTGATGATTGTATGGAACTATCCAGTGCAGAAAGATATAATCCTCACACAAATTCATGGAGCCCTATAGTAGCTATGACTTCAAGAAGAAGTGGAGTAAGTCTATTCGTGCATGTTTGTTTTCAATTCATTTAGAAATGATTGATATTGTAAGATTATTTTATTATCTTCATTTATCTTATCGTCCAACATTTTGGAACAGGTTGGTTTAGCTGTAGTGAATGGTCAGTTGTATGCAGTAGGTGGATTTGATGGAACAGCATATCTAAAAACAATTGAAGTATACGATCCAGAACAAAATCAGTGGAAACTATGTGGTTGTATGAATTATAGACGGCTTGGTGGGGGTGTGGGAGTAATGCGAGCTCCACAGACCGAAAACTATATTTGGTAGCTCAGGCTACCCTCTTCAGCCCAAACGGCTGAAACGCCAGTGACTCCTCTCACACCGGTAACTCCTGTTACACCTGTAACTCCCCCTGCTCCAATATCGGTTCCTATTGTTATAACTAATTCTAGAAAACGGTACCGTCGTTCAATGAGCATTATATGAAAACAGATTTGCATTTTATGAACAGATTTTGCCTTTCCACCGATGAAGTCTGTCTCTTAACGAAATATTTTGTATAAATATTTTGAATCATAATTTATGTCAGGGACCGAAACTGATACTGAAATTGTTAGTATGCTATCATTAGAAATGTCCGCTCGTATCGAAAAATAATGCTTTTCGATAGACGAAGTCACACATAGAAATCAAAGAAGCCTGAAATAGTACTAACATCAATACATGATATAATAGGGTTTGTAACCATATAATACATTTGTTGAAAATCGGTTCCTGATAGAGAAAATTATTATTTTATTACTTATTTTAATTTCATTGCCGATATATATATATATATGTATAGTATTATTGTGGAATTACTTTACAGAGATTATCAGAACTTTTTGAAAAATATTTCTAAAATCTAAAATTGAACTGTTTTGGAGCAAACACTTTAAAATACATTGAATTTTCAATTTAGTTTTTAATCGATTGGTTTCAATGCATTTTCTATATGAAAACTTATATTTGATTTGGAACTTTGCAATATGATCCATCATTATTTTGTATTTGAACTACTTTAGTGTTGCTATCATGCCTACTTGTCATCTTGTCAGTTTTTTCTAATAGCAATGACTGTACATATACTGGATAAATTTGCTAATGCCAACAATCTGTGTGTACTATAATAATTATTTGGATTATTTGAAGTGATATTTAATAGGTTCTTTGCTTTTTTAGTTGTTACTTTAAAGAAGCCACTAAAGTAAATATATATTTTTATGTTTTCTTTTTGTATTTATGAGACTGAATGATCAATTTGTGTAATTGTCAAATTATTAAATTGATCTTTTTGTAATAGTCATATCACTCATCACAATTTTATAAAAATGCTTAAACATTGGATATTTAGTTGAAATTTATTCACAACATGCGATGATCAGTATAAATATGGATAATTGTCTTTGTATTGAATTTTTTACTTTCTGGATAATATCCAGTTATACACACAGAATACAGATTTATTTCGAATATCTGCTATAAATTTATACTAATAGTTTCTGAAAGAATTTCTAACCCAGACTCTTCTCATTAGCTACTCTGACTTATTGACTAGAAAAAGATTTTCTACACAAACAGTAACGTTTATATTATTTACAATTATTTACTGCCTTCTTTTTAGTTGACTGGAAGTAATATTATTTTATAGATGTTTATATGAAATTTATTTGTAATCTTGATATGTAATAAAACATACAAATTCCGGTTTTAGAATAAGTATTAAATTGCTGATGTGCATTAAATTTGTTGTACAAAATACTCAATTTTTTATTGCGGATAAAGAAATTGATTCAAACAAATAGTAAAAGCGTATGCACATTTTAATTGAATTATATATACAGCTTCCATTTATTAATTGATAAGAAACTTAACCATTACCTTTTTTATGAATTATATTTCTGTTAGTGTGAATTTATTTATGAATGATTTTTTGTATATATACATATACACAGGGAATTAAAACATTTTGTAATAAACAGCGCACACTATAAGTGTGCCTAACAACTTTCTTTACTTTGTTTATAAAACTAAAAATACAAACAGATTGTTACCAAGTCCTCATTCTCACATTACACGAAAGTCATCACAGTTCATTTTTTCAGAAATGCATTCTTGTTTTTTTTTTAAATAGATAGTGTATCATATAACACTTTCAAAACATTGTATGAATTTCAGGTATATATAATAACAAAAGCACTGAAATATATGCTCATAGAGCAATGCAATTTTCAAAAATGAACATTCACATAGCTGTATCAATGAAACTCTTTTATTAGTTTTCATAATATTACAAAAAAGGGCACTATAACAAATTCTTTTATTCCAAATGCATAGAAAAGTACTCTTGATGTACAAAATGGTGATAGGGATCATTAAGAAACAATTTCATATTGTAACTTATGTGATAATATTCTAATAAGAAACAGCAAATTTGGCTGAATATAAGCAATATTTTACTAACCATGATAAATGTTGATTGTTATTTTTTATTTGAGTAAAAGATTTATAAAAAAAAATTCGAATATTAAATAAATAATACATATATCATACAAAGGTATCAAAATTCTCTCTGATTTTGTTACATATATGAGATTGTTGTGAAAAGCAGGATGCATGTCTAATATAAAAACATTGAAATAGTATAATGTAGCATCTTCTGATAAACCTATCGACATAGATATTACATTATTCTTCATTGATTTTTTTTATAAGACATTCTCTATAAATACGGACAAAACTGCCAGTTATAGCATATTTTTTAGTTTGTAAATCAAAAGGATTTATTATATAGAATGTAAGTTATATTCGCACGTGCATTATTTGCTGTCGTGCCTGATCAAAAAACACACCAATACAATTCTGTTAATAGATTTATATATTTCAAATGGTACAAATTACTATAAAATAAAATCATAACTATACCACAAAATGCTGTGTTTCTCCAAATTATAAAATGACGAATAGATATATTGTATAATAATCTGCAAAAGATATTCAGTATAGTATACTTTTACAATTCTTTGATTCCAAGTGAAACTGTATATAAGTACCCTTTCAATTGTGCCAGAGAAATGTATTGGAAGTTTTATCTTACATACATTTTGCAACATAATACCCATTAAGCAAGACTGGCCTAAGTATAAGATTTCAAAAATATCAACATCATACATAACACGTTTCATTAATTTGTTGCAGCGAAATATATGATTTTTCATTCATTGAAAGATGATTTTATGAATAAATATGAAAATGTGAGGATACGAGTGTTTATTCTTTGCTTGAATTATTTTAATTCTTAACATTCTACATCCTCCTGATATTAGATTTGTAGAAACAGTATCATCTTATTTAAATTCAAGCAGCTCATCTATAAACTACTCTTACATAAAAGCAAAGTTGTTGTATGAACATGTGTAAATATATTTAAATAGTATAATATCTAAAATAATAAAAGCACCGACTTCCCTGTTTCCATAGCTCTTTTGCTATAATTAAAACTATATTTTGTGAATACTGATCTAATGAAAGTATCACTAAAAACATTGTTTATTTAAAAGTGCCATTCTTTGATGTATAACATTAACAACTTTATTACTTTATATTATATGTAACATTCAAGTAAATTTTTTTATATTTAATATGCTTTTAAATATACTTTATGCGTATATGTAATTGTTATAGTCATTATGATAAAATTTGGTTGTAGCATAATTTCTTAGATATATTCGAAAACTTAAATTTTATTCAAAAGTACAACAGAAATTATGCAACAAACTAACAATATATTATATATAACAACATTTATTGCTAATATTTTGCAGAAGAAGCTACATGCCAATGCAATAATAATTCTTGGAAATCACTGTACTTGTAAACATAAGAATCGTAACAATAAGATAACAAAGATTAGACGAAACCGAACGAAATCAAGCAAAAATATAAAATCAACAAAGGTGTATTTTTTAGAAGCACAGGATAAACGAAGATAGACAACATATACGTAAAATAAGCGCACACTTGAACAGCGCAATCTATACGATCTTACCTAAAAAATTTATTTCTTAGTGCATACATTTGTATTATTTTCATTTTTTAAAGATATTTTGCCCTCTCAGTTTAATCCAAATAAGTGGCAAATATTATTTTAATAATTTGAACTATTATTTCAGACAAGCTTTCTACATGAAATAATGTGCAGCGACCTCTAGAGAAATATCTAGGAAATTGATAGAGGTTTGTCGATGTCCGCTAGAGGCGTGAAGGATAGAAGAAGTGGGGAGACCCATGCCAAGGGCATTCCGGTTTGGTACACCGACTGAGTAAGAGCGCTAGTGAGAAATAAAGAGTGAAAACTAGAGACCACGTGTAGTAATCTTATATCCGATACAAGATCCCCACAAATAGTATCACTGATAATGAAATAGTAATTTTATTTCGCAATGTTTTCAGTTTTACCCAGTTTTTACCTAGAAGCTTTGAAAGTAAAATTTCTATTTATACAATAAACTTATAACCAATTAAAATTCAATTCGCTCTTTAAACAGTAAAATCGCTGCACGTGAATGTCATAGTTCGATTTTGTAACTTTTGATAAAAATGTGATAACTTATACATAATAAACATGACAACTATCATTTTATCGCGCTAATATCGTGCAAGTTTATTTCTTAATCAGCTAGAAAACTGCTGCAGCATTTCCAAATGTTCACGGAGAAATTACACCTGAATTAAATACATTTTTTAATATTTTGTTAATTGTGAAATGTAGTATAGTGCAACGAACTAATATTTATTTGAAATATTTCATTTTTATGTGATAAACTTTCTAATAAAAGCTTCAGAAATCAGAAGGAACTTGTTTATGAGTATTGTAAATTACTGTGCAAAGTGCATCATCGTTTCGTTTCTACTATTGTAACAAATGTAGATGGCAAAGTTATGCATTTCGAATAAGGTTATTGTATCGTACGAATTCAAGTTAGGTAAACGAGACGTGCGCGGCCATTTTGGAAAACCTTTTTTCGTTTTTGAACGAGCGAAGTGTCAAATGTCGATAATTTACCTGCTTATAAGCTTTAAGCTCTAGCGATAGCTAAACGCGTGCAGTTTTATGCTCAAAATAGGTTATTTTGAGCTTTTAAGTAAAAACATAAAATTGAATTGGTCTTACGGTCAAACGGTGTTATTTAATTTTATTATTATTAACAAATCAAATAACTGCGCTAGTCGCGTTATTTTAAATCAAGAAAAGTCAAAAGATTTTCTACTGCAAGTTGCAAAAAACATAGACAAGACGGCTTTGCAAAAAAAATCCTATAAGAAGATGGCGGAAACGGAGGAGTTAGAGGTAAGTGAAGTATCAAAGCAGCGAAAAGTTATTAGATCATGTGCATCTGGATTTGTGTTGTAATTTCGGGGTTATCAACACACTGGAATACAAGTCAGCGGTCTGCATCGCTGGGCTACTCATGTTGCCCTCTTGTAGTCTCAATTATTACTTTGATTGCATATTTTGTATACTCGCACGCAGCATTGTGGATTAGTAAAACTGTTTTATAGTTACGCACTGTACTCGTAAGATCGTAATTGCTATGTTAATACGATATAATCGAACGCTAGCGATGGAAGGTAATCAATAACAAATAATAGAAGTTATATGTTACATCTGTATTTTATTCATTCATTACTGACAGCTAACCCAAAATTCCTCTTTTCCAGAATGTTGTTTTATAGCAATCTGTATAGAAATTTATCACAGATTTTAATTGTTATACATTCACTACTTTCTAATACCTTATTGTAACATTTGATTATTAAAATTAAATTATACAGCATTTGTTGATATTTGCTAAAGAGTTAATTTATTGTATTTATCATTATATAAGTATTATTGTGAGATTAAAGTAAAGATATACAAGATTTTTATTATGGTTATAAGAATAAGGACTTATAACTCCTTTAATATGTGATATTGTAAGAGTTACTACAGTATTCCATGATAATCGTATTCTTGATGTTTCTTTCAAATTTTAAGAGAGTAAGACTTCATAATAATATAAGTAGTTAATTGTTTCAAAATTTTTAGTTAATATATATACAATCTCAGAACTGTGTGAAAATTAATAAGCGTTATGTAGTTAAACTATATAACATTAAGTACTTCTGTTGTCATGCTCTTTTTATTTAGACTTGTTAATTCGAAAATATAAACGTATATATATGATTTGATTGTTATTACAGAATATGGTATTAAGTTTCCGAGTATCTGAACTTCAGATGCTTTTGGGTTTCGCTGGTAGAAATAAATCTGGTAGAAAAAACGAATTACAAGCAAGAGCATTAGAATTATTACGCCTTAGATCACATCCAGTGCAACTGAAGATACGAGAACTATACAAAACAATACAGTAAGTAGACATAATGTATCTCATTATTAATATCAACTTTATATTATTTTAATGTTCTACTTATTATTATTAATAATGTTAGAAGTTGTTGTGAATCTTCTATGTTATAAGAATATAAAAAATGGAAACTTAACAAAGAAAATATTGGTAATAACTTATACAGAGCGGATCAGTTAGCAGCGCATCAAATGTATGTTCAAACTGGTGGAACTGGAGAAACTCAAATTGACCAAAGCATGCATTCGAGAAATTATTACACAAGGTACACAGATCAATTATTTGTCTTAAGTATAATATTTTCAATATATTAGTGATATTTTTCTCTTGATTATAGAAATGCTAAAAGTATTTTAATTTAAATGTTAATATAATCTAATTATTTAAAATCTTTATAGACAAACTATCGGACAACAGCAACAATCGCAAAATTCAATTACATCTGAAAAAGAATTACCACCCGCACATCAGGCATCTTTACCTCAAGTTCCTAGAACTACTCCTGTGTATCAGTCAGCAGGCTACACAAGTGTTGTAGCCCCACAAGTAAAATATGATCTTGTACACTATACATATTTTCATTGTAATCCATCTTAATTAATTCTATTTAATATTTCAGAGAACAAATGCAACGTATAATACATTTTCATATACACCTAAGGTGATCCCAGTACCATTACAGATACCATCGGGACAATATCCTGTTCATCCAGATGTTAGATTGAAGAAATTACCTTTTTTTGATTTGTTAGCAGAATTATTAAAGCCATCTAGTTTAATGCCACAAGGATCAGTAAGATTGCAAGAAAATACATTCATGTTTCATCTAACGCCACAACAGTCAACTGATATAGCAAGTTCTCGTGATTGCCGTGCAGGAAGTAAAATGGATTACACAGTACAGGTAAATGATCTTGTTTACAAAATATCATTTATAAACTTTCTTTTTATTTTATTATGTATAATATGCAGGTACAGATGAGGTTTTGTTTACAAGAAACATCATGTGAACAAGAGGATTACTTTCCACCAAATATTGCTGTAAAAGTAAACGGGAAACTTTGTCCATTACCTGTAAGTAAAGTCAAAAGATTTTCTATTAATTAATATTATTTCTAATAAACATGTAAGAATTAATAGAATTAATAGGCTATTATATATTTTTTATTTAGAACCCTATACCCACTAATAAGCCTGGTGTAGAACCAAAGAGACCACCAAGGCCAGTTAATATAAGTCCTTTAGTCAAATTGTCACCTACTGTGGGAAATCAAATTCATGTTTCTTGGTCATCTGATTATGGTAGACGATATGCAGTTGCTGTATATCTTGTAAGAAAACTTTCAAGTGCAGAATTACTAACAAGGCTAAAGAATAGAGGTGTTAGGCATTCAGATTATACTAGAGGATTAAGTAAGTGAACAGATTATGAACATATTATGAACAAAAAGTAAAATATTTAATTTAATTTTTCTTTAACTATATTTTAACCTTTTGCATTTTTTAGTAAAAGAGAAATTGAATGAAGATGCAGATAGCGAAATAGCTACTACTTCGCTCAGAGTATCCTTAGCTTGCCCTTTAGGAAAAATGAGAATGATCACACCATGTCGTGCATCAACGTGTTCACATTTGCAATGTTTTGATGCCTCCTTATTTTTACAAATGAATGAACGAAAACCAACGTGGAATTGTCCAGTTTGTGATAAACCTGCTTTCTATGACAGTCTTGTTATTGATGGATACTTTCAAGAAGTTTTGAACTCTAAGAAGTTATTGCCAGATGTTAATGAAATACAACTGCTTCAAGATGGTTCTTGGGAGAATTTAGTGTTAAAAAAAGAGAAAGATAAAGATAAATCTGAAACGAAAGTGGCAACTAATTTACAAGACCGTAAAATAGATGTTGACACAGTAGAGCTTGGTAAGACATAATGAATAAAATAATGGCTGTAACATCTTGGTGTGCTAAATAAATTAATTATATTTATAATATACCTTTCTAGATGAAAGTAGTCCTACTACGCCAGTACTAAAAGAAAAGAAACGAACGGTTGTCATTGATTTAATATCGGATAGTGATGAAGACGATGAAGATTCTACACCAACTCAAAGTACAAAAAAACAAAATAGTAGTTCCTCTACTCCAAAAAAATCTCAAACAAGTTCTATAAGCAGTACGAGTGAATCACCAGATTTAATGATCATCGATTTAGAATGATTGTCTTTACAGGGAAAACAATAACATAGAAATTGAATTCAGAATTTCTTTACTCTGTGATCCAGTCACTATCAAAGTCATACATAATATAAAAAAAATTATTCAAACATTTTTAGTATAACTTTTTTTTACTAAAAAAAACACTCATTTATTGAATGTACAAGATATCACTACATTATTATTAATTTAAGCATTCCCTTATGTTAATATTCAATATATAATTTATTTTATTAGAAAAACTCATTGCCAACTAAGTTCAATACCATTTCTGCATTCAACATGATTAAGATTAAAGTTAGAAACATTTTTTCACTGTTATAGTGGAGAACATTGTACATTAAATGAAAAATAAAGTTACCTTTCTACAAATATAAGATGTCCTGTAATGGGATGTAGAATTCTATTACAATAATATGTAACGTGTAAACTATTTATTTACATCAAAAGCAAGTGGTGTATGTTATACATATACACAACAAAATCTTGTATCTTCATTATTTACATAAATCGCCGCATATTTGCAAATTCATATTTGTATTTCTTTTTTCAACTATTAATTATTAATAAAGATTTACAATTGTATGCTTTGGTATTGTAAACCTTCTTTAAATACAGTTGATTTTTTCAGGGGTAATTAAATCATTCTTTATAATACACATAAATCGATGTTCATTTTTAGAATAAAGACTGATAATGTGGATAATATGTCTTTGTATTGGCTCTTATATCAATAATGAAATTATGTTTCAACATTTACTCTTCTTGTAAAAGGTCATCTACGATGGGCGGATTCATATAATTACGCAATGATATTCCGGAAAGTCGTTGGTCCACAGGTTCTCTTCTATCATACAAGCTGGGAGCTTGAAATATAATGCCAAGTGTACCTCCAATACATGCTAATGTAAATACCCATAAAAAGAATCTATCTAAAACCATAGCTACAAATTTCCAGTCTTCTATTACCTGTGAATATAGATAAATTTAGAATGTAACAAGAAAATTATATTAATATGCATAATGATAAACATACTTCATTGTCTTTATCTGCATCTTTTATGTGTTGTGCGATGAAACGAACCCCTTTAAGTGCTGATATCACATCTGGGGATAAATGTCTGGGCATTGTATTTTCACTGTCAGTGACTATAAGAAAATTTTGTTATTAGTTAACATACTATATTACAAACAACAAAAAGTAGTAAAACATACCAGATGCATGAGGTATATGTCTAGCATCATCCTCTCTTATATTTTTATATGTAGATGTAACATTTTCAAATCCATCTGTGCCTTTCAGTTCTAAAGGATAATCACTCACGCTATTGTAAAATTAAATCAAATATTTATTATTTTACTATTATAATAATATATCTAAGAGTGTAGATATTTATTTCTTAAGAATTTATTAATACAAGCTTACCTAGAATCAATTTCATTAGTGTATCCATTATCCGTGTATGTGTCATCATATTCAGGTGTAGAGTATGGCGTTCTACGCATCATTAATATTCCTGGCATCCAATTTAAAAATACTTGTCTTACCCAGGGTGACATATTGTGCGTTGAAGGAGACCTGGAATAATTTATTCATTTATATTTCTAATTATTTAATTGTTTTTTGTGATTTCTTACCTGAAATGAACATTCAAGACACATACTGTAATCCAAATAGACAAAGTTACCAATATCATTGTAAATAATAAATATTTTCCAAGAAGAGGTATAGCCAATGACGTTGGTGGAATTATCTCAGCTAATAGTAAAAAGAAAACAGTCAAAGACAAAAGGATGGAAGAACACAATGAAACCTAGAAAAGTTAATATCAAAAATTATATTTTATAAGTAACATCATAAACATATACTCTATTTATTATAACTTTATGTTAAAAACTTACTTTTTCACCAGAATCACTTGGAAGATAAAAGACCAGCACCGTAAGAAAAGTAATACCCACACATGGGATTATAAGATTGACAGTATAAAATAAAGTTTTTCTTCTCATTGTAATATTGAAGGTAATATCTGCATTATAAAGTATGATTATAATAGTAAGATTAGTGAATCAATGAAATTAATTAATCAATAAAAAGAGTTTTTTTTACCAGAATATGGTTCTTCGCAACAAGGATAGTATTCTTCATTGCGAGCTGCAGGAACTTCAAGGATATCCCATTCAACAGATAAATAAAAGTCAGTTAGATCTATACCAATTTCCACCAAATTGCTACCAGATTCTTGTTTCATATGTTTTAGATCAACCTGTTTTACAAAGTGAAATAAATTTAATTGAATTATATAAATATTTAAAGAAATTAATTTAACATTTGTTGAAGCTTATGACCTGAGCTCCATTATAAGTCCATGAACCAAATTTCATAATACAAGATTGCTCATCAAAGGGGAAATATTCCACATTGATTTCACAGGATGATTTGTAAATGGCTGGTGGTTTCCAAGACACTTCACCTGTATATTTTAGTGTTGCTTTTGTCATAAGTGTTACTTCATAATTTCCATCAGCACTGTCAAATAATAACAGTTTATAAAATCATTTTCTTGTGTTCCATACTTTGTTCTCTATTATAAAAAATAATTATGATATTTGTAACAAATGTAAGTATAACAACAATTATAAAGTAGCTTAAAATTTGAGAGTAGTTAAACAAAAAATTTGTTTTGTATATTATTTACTTATTATATAATACGATGTCTGGAAGCCATATATTTTCAGAAGGCACATATAACATTTCAACCCCACCATATTCTTCTGGATCCCACTGTAATTTGTAGTCAAACCATTTCTATCAAAAAAAGTAAACAATCAATCATGGTACACATAGTAGATAATAACTATAAATAATAGCTTACTTAGTACTTTAGGAATAGACTTTACCTGTTCTACCCAGACATTAGTTGTCATCACTTGATTCTTCAAGTTCTGCAAAATGTTGAAATAAATAGAAAATATAAATATATTTATTTATCTTCAAATTCATTGTTTTCTTGTTGTCTTGCATAACTTGGACATTAAGTTTGATTGTATACCATCTCGATTAGCTGTGATAGCTTTAATCCCAGCCATACTGTCAGAGTCTCTGTGTTATTAATGACTGGTCGAATAAGTCTATTATAATTTGATAACAAATCATCATAAAGTCGTTTTGTATCTGGATTTGCTTCATATGTTTTTAAACCTACTGCACCTGAAACAAAAATTGATTCCTTAGTATACTTGTGTTCCAGCCACAATAATTAATGTATAACATATAAGAGAATAATATAATAAATTCTATAAGAATTTATAAGATTCCTTTTTGAATTGAATACAATTTTAACATTGCAACTGACCATTCACAATACTAAAAATATTAAACACGATAAACGCATGTATTCGCATCCTACAGGCTTTTGGCACGTACGAGTATAAATGGGTGGGGTACTTGTGAACACTGTATACAAAACTTATAACTAACACGGCAGTTTGAGAATTAAATTAAATTTATATAAAACGAAGCTAATTATAAAACGTGCAATATTGAAAAAAGTAAAAGTGATAAGCAGAACACAGGTATTCCGTATACCACCGCAAATGCAGTAAACTGCCTTTAGATCGATATCCGAAGTTAGCGCCATTAGCGCTACCCACAAGGCGAGGTTAGTGATTGGATGCAATAATCCATACTACAAGTTCAAATTTTGGCGCGGGCATAAACTACGTGTATCATAAGTTTCTTGAACTATATCAAACGATGTAGTTTTGACATATTTGCGTAGCATTATTAAAATGTTTATATTACATAATCTGATTTGTTTTGACACGTAGATAACTTTAAATGTGGTTAAATGGATCTATAAAAATTTATAATGCGTCAGATATTGTGAATATATCGTGATACGTTTGCATGGTGAAGTTATTGTTTGTCCTTCATTGTTTTCAACATTGAACTTTCATAGTGTTTAAATCAACAGAGAAATAATTGTATTTTTGATAATTTTACCTGTATAAATGGCAACTGTAGAATATACTCAGAAAGAAATAGAAGCAAAACGTTTATTAGCATTGCAAAAAAGAAAACAAGTTATACCGAAGGTGCAAGTACCATTTGATCCAGGAAAAATACAATCAAATGTGAATAAGCAGACACATGTAACAAATTTTGCACAGAATGTACGTAATTTACCAAGCATTACAAAAAATCCTAAATTTATCTCTCCTAAACGAAGAAACTTTAACAAGAATGAAGGCGGACCTATGCGGTCACATAAAAAAGATAATAGATATAAACCTATGGAAGCTCAGAAATTTTTTGGTATTAATTCTATTGTAACAGCAAAATGTTATATGATTACTAATGAAAGATTTGCAGTAGAAATGTCATCTTATGTACCAGCTGTAATTGAGTTATTTAAGACCATAAATAGTAAAATATATGGTAATTGTATGCAAATGTAACATTTATTTACATTAACATAACAACAAATAATAACTTAAAATTATATTTTAGACATAAATACAAAGATATGGAATTTCCATTTGAAAGATTATGATAACTTAATGGGAAAATTATTAAAGTCCAATATTTGTCTAATACAAATACCAAGATCACTCCTTCAGGTATTAATTGCATTGTAAACAAGTTATTTTAATTAATGTTGATTATTATCTTTATACCATTGCATGTTTAGATATTCCAGAAAAATTTAAATACATCAAATGAAATACCTTTCATTGATCTCTCACCAATAGACCCAACATTAAGAAACATGTTGATGCCTTTCCAACAAGAGGGCATTTGGTAAGTATTTTACAATATTTTTATAACACGTTTGTATTGTAAAAATAAGATGGATATAAATTCATATTTTATAGTTATGGCATTTCTAAAAATGGACGTTGTATAATTGCTGATGATATGGGATTGGGAAAAACAATACAAGCATTGGGAATAGCACATTACTTCAAAGATGATTGGCCTTTGTTAATTGTAGCACCATCCTCTGTTAGGTAAGGAATCAAATAAACAGTGTATTTATTATTTTATTGAATATTATTTCTATCTATTTTGTAATCTTTTTTTTATATACTCTTTTTTAGATATCAGTGGTCCGAAGCTATTTATAGTTTTTTACCATCAGTACCTGCACATTATGTTTATCAATTTACAAATGCTAAAGACTGTA
Source organism: Odynerus spinipes (assembly GCA_032403825.1). Classification (NCBI taxonomy): domain Eukaryota; kingdom Metazoa; phylum Arthropoda; class Insecta; order Hymenoptera; family Vespidae; genus Odynerus; species Odynerus spinipes. The sequence goes on from JAIFRP010000026.1 coordinate 7,429,039, forward strand.
TAAGTGATGTTAAAATTGTTATAGTATCTTATGATTTATTGGTGAGAGCAGAACAAGTATTTAAACAGCATGGTTTTGGCTTTGTTATTCTGGTTTGTACTGTATTAAACATAATCAATACGTATTTTTAAATCAATCGAAATTTTAGTATAATGTTTTTTTATTAACATGTAGATATGTTTTTGCAGGATGAATCTCATACTTTAAAAAGTAATAAGACTGCTAGATTTAAGGCTGTACAAAATACTGTATCTCATGCACGACGTATAATCTTACTCAGTGGAACACCAGCTTTATCTCGTCCTATAGAATTATATACTCAGATTAATCTTGTGTCTCCTAATTTCATGAAGTAAGTATAAAATGTAGATGTAACACAATAATAAAATATAATTTATACATATTTTTAACACAATGCTTTTGCTTAGGTTTCAAGAATATGGAATTCGGTATTGTGCAGGTGAAAAAAAATCATTTGGTTGGGATTTTACAGGATCATCAAACATGCAGGAATTACAATTATTATTAAAATCAACATGCATAATTCGACGATTAAAAAGTGATGTGTTAAGTCAGTTACCAGAAAAAATAAGGTGATATATATAAATAGTATTTATTTATACCCATGAATAAGTTAAAACATTAGTAATTTTTAGGCAAATGATTATATTAGATCCAGTACTTATAAAAGCAGGTACGAAAGAGATGGAAGAAATGTCCAGTAAGTTGCAACGAAAAACTTTATCTGGTGTGGAACGGCACAATGCATTATTACAATATTATAATGAATCAAGTTTTGCAAGATTAAAAGCTGTGTGGTAAAATGATTGCTTTTTTATTTAATACTACTGAAATGTAATTTATTATCTTTGTTTTATAATATTTTAATTATTACTATGTTTCAGTAATCATGTTACACATCTATTTGAAAAAAAGAGAAAATGTCTTATTTTTGCTCATCATCAACACGTTTTAGATGAAATATGCAATATTGCAGTATCTATGAATATAAAGTAATTATCGTGAAATGCATTCTCTTTTTAATTATATCCATTCATACCTATTTATACATTATAACAATTTCATAGATACATACGGATCGATGGAAGAACAAGTTCTGATCAACGAAAATGTTTAGTAAACAAATTTCAAGAAGAAGATAATTGTTTGGTAGCTGTTTTATCTATAACCGCTGCAAATGCTGGTATTACATTAACAGCTGCACGATTAGTAGTTTTTGCAGAATTATTTTGGAATCCAGGAGTATGTTACATCAAATATTATATGAAGATATGTTTATAATCATTTTTGAATTTATTCATTTATTACTATTTAATAAATGATTTAAAAAATGTAGGTTTTATGTCAAGCAGAAGACAGAGTACACAGAATTGGGCAAGACTGTAGCGTTCTCATTCAATATTTAGTGGCTAAACAAACGGTTGACGACTATTTATGGCCTTTAATACAAAGGAAGACAAATGTTCTAAGCGAAGTTGGACTTAATCAAAATATTCCTCTTAACGAAGTGAAAGTTACAAAGCAATTAACAGATAACAATCAATTAAAAATAGATTCTTTTATGGAACAAAGTCAAAGGATGAGCTTGGAGTCGACCAGTGAAATAAACAAAAACGATGAAAAAGAACATAATACATTACAAAACAATAAGGAAGGAAAGAAAGAACAAATTATTACGGAAAATCTCGAGGAATTATTAAATTTAGATGAAGAAGATCTTCAAAACTGTGATTGGGATGATTTCTTATAAGTTGAATGCAATAATTCCTGATATAATAATAAGATAATTGCTTGAATAATTAAAAAGTGTATATTTTATACGAATGACTATTTTTTTTAGATAATAATAAGATGTCATATATAGATTCAATAAAATGCAATTTAATAATAATTCAGGATCAAATAAATTTATGTTAAAGGGTTTTGCATGTACAAGAGAAAAATGAATATATAAAAATAGTATTGAAGTTGTCTGCTGAAATGAGATCATTCTATTTTTTATCCATACAGTTGGTACTACATATGTTTTGATTGTTCCCGCCGTGCAGCATACAAATACAATATCAAGAAATAAGGAGTGGATTTATACTGTATACTGCAGTTTATATAGCAATTTTTTTGTAGTAACCTAATGAAAAAACTTTTATAGATACAAAAGCGTCGGACGAGGTAAAACATTAAAGCGAATAGAAATTTCACGCTGCAAAAACCGATAAGAATGGTACGACGAAAATCTCGGCCAAGGTTAGCAAATTTTTTAATTAAACG
>JAIFRP010000026.1:7431365-7467586 GCA_032403825.1 Odynerus spinipes
ATTAAATTTAAATTATATATTTATATAAGATTAAATTATACACATATATAATTTAAATATATTCTCTTTATCTTAATCTCTTTTTTTCATTTTTTATTCACGCATTCAACCGAATACTCCAATTACTTTTAACATACTCCATTCTTCCATGTTTTTAAGGAGAGAAAGTAACAAAAAGTGGTAAGAACGAAAAATGCAACTTTATCTATTTAATTACTGCCGATATAATATTGAAGCAATTAATTTGATTAAATTAAATCGAACACCACGTGTGCGCCAGTTGTTTCTTCAGAACGTCCAGGGAAAAGTCCACAATAATTAAATATTATCTGCCGTACCGTCGTCATATATATATATAGATATCATCGTCTTGACGAGTAGAAAGAATTGAGTCGAAATTATTGTTTTAGCGCAGTCAAATAGCAGCGCCCCGACGAAGGATCAATCGCGTGCTAACGGATATTAAATTTTATCAAAAGACGACGCATTTGCTAATACCAAGAGCCCCGTTCGCACGTTTAGTCCGAGAAATCATGCAGGAACTATTTCCCAGGCTGGACATATATAGGTAACAGTAACGCTTCCACGTTCCTCGTAGATTTTTTATTTAAGCGTTCTCCAATTAACACACCTCCTTACAGAATACAGCTAATAGCGTTGGAGGCTCTGCAAGAGGCGTCAGAAATGTACATGATACAATTTTTTGAGGACTCCTTGTTGTTGACCGCTCACGCGAAGCGGCTGACTCTCAAAAGGGAAGATATGATATTGAATCGACGATTAAGAGGTCGAAGTGACATTATTAATAAGTGAAACAAAGTAAAATCCGTAATTGGCAGTAAACGTATGCCTTTCTCCGCCGTGAACGTGACCTTATGCTCGACGAACGATATAATAATCATGCATAAGGCGTAGGAAGAGACACGTGCTTTTTTAATGACATATATAGATATATATATAGTATATAGTATATACATACGCACGTGTAAACGTAAAAGTATATAAGATGTCGTATTATCATCGCTCAGCATTTTACTCGAGTATTTTCATTATGTTCCGAGCGCAACGATTTAAATCGATTTTTATACTTTTTCATAGATCTCCGAATGCGAAGATAACTTTAATGGAAAGGGATGTATTCATATTAAATACAAACTTTCAAAATTTATTTCAATTCTTGCATTTCTAACTGGCGTTGCTCGATAAGAGCTTTAATTTCTTGCGATGTATGTAGTAGAAAGCTAAATTGAAGGAGCAAGGAGTAAGAAATGAATTAGAATGATGATTTTTGAATCATCGCGTGATCTTTGGATCTAACTCATTGTAATCTGAATCTCATGAGAGGAGTAATGACATGGATGACCAACTGAGATGGGTGCCGTTGAAACCGGTCCGGTCGGAGACGAAGTTCTAAACAGTTGCGGTTTGCAATTGCGACGAGATACACGATGTTCCTACAGCTTCCCAAATTGAAGGTGTAATAATTGCATCGTGTAAAGTGCTATTTAATAATTTCTGCGTGCAATTAACACGTTGATTGTCTATAATTATTAATTATTTTTAAGGCGAAGGAATAAAATTTAGACAAATTTTAAACACAATCTGCAAAATCGAGCGTCGGTCACTGGTGACCGTCATAGCATTCAACGTGTTAAGATTGTAAGTAATGAATTTTCTATCGTTCGTCTATCGTTATTATAAAATCAGCCATTGCCTTGTGAAACACGTTTGATGAATATAGAATAATGCATATGGATAGGAAAATCTGAAACCTTGGCTCAACGACATCGATACCAGTAGAAAAAAAAGACCGTTTCCTTAACGAGATCTGTCTAGTGAATCTATCAACAATAACAACAACAACCACACCTCTTAAAACTTTTTCATTTAAGTGCTTACGTATAAATTTAGCGGCTATTCACGACACATGCGTTGATCGTACCTGCCGAAACGATCCGTGAGCAACTCTTAATTAAGTAACAAGATAAAATATATTATATATATATATGTATATGTATATAGCAGCAGAGAAGGCTTCTAGTACGATTGTTTTTATCGTCATCGTTTTTGACGCTTTAATTGTTATCTCAATTGACGTCTCGCATGGTTTCATACAAATTAACCGAATATTAATTTGCTTTACGGAAAGAGTAGAAAAAATGAACTCGTCGTTAAGAACGAATGGATAGAGAATGCGCTGATAAAAATGAAGAAGTCAAATGTCGGAACCGTAACCGTACGACTTTGATCCAGAAAGAGAGATCGGTTTCGATCAGTACGTGTTTATGACGTTCGAGAGGCAGACTTTTCTTCGTTCATTCGTTCGCTTATCATCGCGCGTGTCGTACCGACGAAGGAGAAGGCGCTTCTCGCCGAGCTGGAGGAGTCGAGTTCCATCATCGAAGGAAATCATTGGTACTATACTGTGCGAGGATGGATTCGAAGGATGAAGCAACGACGGATGATGGGACTACCAAGTTAAAACATCGAACGAGCTCAACGATGAACGGTTATGTGGAATTAACGAATTCGCGAGGTGGGTTCGAGTGTTTAATAAATACTTTTTAATTTTATTTTCTTCGATCATTTTTCTTTCTTCAAAATTTGCCGATCTTCTTTTTCTCCGCGTGTTTCGAATTCTTATAATTACTTATAACTATTTATAAAATTACGAGTGGTGTTATTGTGTGTTATGATAAGTACGTATGTCGTGTTTACGATAGTTATCAACAATATCATTGATCTTGAGACTCTGATGAAACGATCGTAGTCTCTGCGTTTTCTACATACATGTATGTACATACGTTCTTATTATAATCTATTCGCATACAAGCACATACTTTGTAATTTATTAATTAAATATTAAAAGGTATATTTGCTTCGAAAATTTTGTTTTCTTTCGTTTCGTAGTTGTCAATAATGGAAAAGGAAAGACGATAGATGATGCGACCGTTACCGAATTACGAATACGAATGCAGGTACGTACTTATATATTAATTTGCATTTTTTAAAGTGGAAATATATATATATATATTTTTTTAAATTTATAATTAATTTGAAATATATAAAAATCTGAAATATCTTGAAAATCTAAAATTGTATTAATTCTTTGTCGTAGAAAATGTCGGAGAACATCATGGGACATGTTAATGACCGCATTAACGATATGATATCGGAGGTGTTAAATGAGTTGGAGACGTCGATACCAAATAATGGTAAACAGGTATCGGACAATCTGGATGATAAATACCGTGATAAAAGGTATGTTTCCTATCGATAATTAGCTACACGATATATCACCTCGATATTCTTCTTTTTTATGCAGTAGAAAAGTCTCGCTACCGATATTGCCATTTTAAAATATAAACTGGAACATCGAGAATGAATAACCGATTGCTCAGCTAGGGTGATGCCAAACAAACTCGAGTGCAGTTGCACTCGGATACACTCGGAGATAAACCGTTTATAGTCGAACTCGGGTTAATAGCTCTATCCTGGTCGGATCTGATAAAAAAGTTGAGAAAACATGTAAGATATCAGTCGGCGCGATTCACCATCACGCAATATGAATGATTTCGTAATTGAGAACAATGCATGGAGCGAGTTCAAATCAACCGGTTAAAGTGTGGAGACTCGAACAAACCTAATTACATGATTGACCCTCTGGTTCTACATGACATCAGGCGTCATGTGTGTCCGCTAATCTTGTACATGTACTGCACGCGTTACGCTTTTATAGAACCAATCACGTCTATTACTATTGTTTTATTTATTATTATTATATATATATATTTTTTTTTAAGTATATTAATATTATCTCGTGTGCTTCAACTGAAATCTATGACCATCGATATCGATTATTGATGATCTTTAGAGTCTAGATAACGATTACTTACCAATTGTATAATTGGATATATTATAGTCATTACAGAACAAGTATCGGTGAGAATAGATGAGTATCGGTTAGAATATGTAAATTATACTCGTATTTTAATATCCAATACGATTGCCTCGCGACCCATATTATAAAAAATTAACATAATTTTTATAAGGATAATTTTTCGATAAAATTGAGGATCGCGTAGTTGATTGAACTGCTTTACCAACAAATTGGAATCGTAGGATATTTTCTTATCTACGATAATAAACCCAGGGGGAAGATAGTTTATGTATATTCTTCGCTATCGCTATCCTATCTTCCTACGTCTCCTTTTTACTCTTTTTTGCTTTTAATATTAGAGAAATAGAGCTATTGCCGAGATTACGACCCTTCCTGTCGTCTCGAAATTGATAATGATAACGTGGATGCTCGCGGTGATGTACGATAACCGTTAAATATTTAATTTTCACTTTTCCTTCGTATTTCATAACTCGGTCATCCCGATGTTTCTAAACTATATACATAAGCCGATATTGCATAAAAATCATTTGCACTCACTCGAATAGGAAACATCTCTTATCGAAACCTATCAGTTTGACTAAGGTCGATCAATATGCATTTGTTGGAACTTTTTTTTAAAATAATGAGTTCATGGATTATCATACACAACCCAATCTGCCATGACTCATTGAGTGATTGGAATTGGAATTTTTTAGGATTTATAAGTTTATATTAGTTTTAATTATAGATTCTTTCCTTTTGTTTGCAGAAAATCGTCGAAAGGAGGCTTCCTACCGGAGAAAGAATTCTTAGAAAGAGATTCCCTACTTACCGAGCTTTTTAATACCGATAAGCATGTGCGAACGATTTACAATATATTCATGGTGATACTAATCCTACTTTTTCTAAATACTATTACGTACGATTTTATGTACACTGGATCGTGAGTATAATTTACTTCTATCTTCTTCAATCTAAATTATCTGGCACGCGTTAATATTTATAAAACGCGTCTTGAAGATAAATAATCTTTTCAAATAATTAGAAATTATATTTGTTGATAGAATCTTTTTTTTTCCTTTTCCAGAGTACACGTCGGCATGAGCACGATAATGAAAAGCTTCGGCAAATTTTCGAGCGTCCTTTATATTTGGCTCTTAATGACAATAACCACACTAGCAATTTACATACCGTTCAACGTCTGGGCGAGCAAACGGCTCGATTATCCGCCAACATGTAATGACAAGATGATTTTTATTTTTCACGATAAAGAAAAAGACATGACAAAAAGTCATTCGCCCTGTTATATAAATCTGTACTTATACTTTACGATATTATTTATAACATAGCGTACGCTTTAAGAATATGGGACTACGGATGGCTGGTGAGCTTTGTGTTATATCTGATTCTCTTCGTCGTGATGCCTCTTAAAGCGGTTTTAAGCGAAGGATTACCATGCGTTTCTAGTACCGTAGTACTCATGGAACAGGTAAATTTCTATTTTATACAATCTATATATACGAAGGCCACTTTTGTCGAGCACTTTTATTGACTATTCCATATAGGTCCGTATGTTAATGAAATCTTACGCGTTCATAAGGAGTACTGCACCTAGGTTTCTAACTTACAAACAACACTCGGAAATGACGCAGCCTACGATGCCGGATTTTTCGCGCTATTTGTACTTCTTCTTCGCACCGACGTTAATTTACAGAGACAGTTACCCCAGGTAGGAACATATGATATATTTATCAAAATCGTCACGGTTGTTTAATTATATTAACAAGCATGGTTTCCCCCCCCCCAGGACGAAAAGCATTAGATGGAAGATAGCCCTCTGGCATTATTTCGAAGTTCTCCTGGTAATATTTTACTCGGCTTTCATATGCGAACGTTTCTTCAAGGCGGCATTTATGGACTTTGGGAAGGAACCCATAGGATATAAAGAAGTTGTTATTAATATACTGAACACGAGTATGCCTGGAATTCTCTTCTTCCTTTGCGGCTTCTATCTTCTCTTACACGCTTGGATGAACGCTTGCGCCGAAGTTATGCGTTTCGCCGATCGATTGTTTTACAAAGTATATCTTATATTTATATATTGAATATTTCTATGAGAAATTTAACAATTGCATGCACTTTTTGATCACACACACCTTGTGTATGTATAAGCGTAGATATGTATATATAAGTATTCTATATGTATAAGTACTTCATCTTGAACCAAGTCTGATCGCCGGCGTAAAAATGGCAGTAATCAAGACATTACAATTTTATTTTATTTTTTTAGGACTGGTGGACTTCGACATCTTACAGAACGTATTACAGAGCTTGGAACGTAGTCGTGCACGACTGGCTTTACACTTACGTATATAAAGACATCTACGAGATTTTGACGAATCAGAATAGATTCTTCGCAGCATCTTTCGTATTTTTATTATCGGCGTGTGTTCACGAATACATTCTTACGTTTTCCTTCCGATTTTTCTGTCCGATACTGTTCGTATTGTTCGGTATCATAGGCTTCTCCTTTATTTTTATCGCAAGCAAAACGGGCAACGTCTTCTTATGGTTTTCGCTCTGCTTGGGCAACGGAATTATAATTAGCATATACTGTATGGAATTCTATGCGAGACATAACTGTGCTCCCCATCCGAACGAATTTTTGGATCTCATTTTATTGCGAAGTTTGTCTTGCGTCTCTAGCTCTGAACAAGCGACGAGTTAAAATAGAAAGTGTTTCACATGCCGTAAAAGGATCACTTCCTTCGATTCTTTCTTATTCGCACAAATTGCGAAAAATACTCCGAAGTTTCTCTGTAAATATTAATACGGTGGGTTACGATAGGGTAATAATGTTTGGTGAACGATGGCGCACAAAGATCTGTTTATAATAAAAATTGATTACTACATAAACAAGTTTTGCATATTTTTCATTGCACTTCTTTTGGGTTTTATTACGTTTGGAGCGTCGAATGTATTTTTCACGGACCGCAATGAACTTTGTAATGATATAAATAGATTTGTAATTTGTATCTGTGAATGATTATTGCAACAAATATTTTTCCATTGTATTTCTTCACTTTAAAAGAAATCGCGAAGACGATTGATTTAATGTAACGTAGATCAAATTATTATGCAATTACACCTACGCAAGCGTAAATATAATTTGTAATGTATGTATGTACATATATACGTATAATAATAGCAAAACAAATAGACAATTGTTATGTAAACATCTACAAATCACTTAAATGAAATTTTGTTTTAGGATAATATGACATGTAAGGAGGTAATATGAAAAATCGATAAATTAAAAAATTTATCGATCGATGGTAAAGTTTTAAGAAAAGAACTCTTTTAAATACTTATCGATAGGGTATTATCGATGTATATTATATTCTGTCGTTATTCCATTAGATGGTGGGTAAATCGAGTGCATAAAATGTAGAGGTTCTCAATTCGAAATTTTTGCGATAGTATATCCAGTAGTGCAACTCTCTGTCGGCAACTTTGAAGTATGTACATACGTGCAAGTATTTCACTCGTCAATGGATGCTACTATTCGATACTTACTATTAGACCATCGCTACGAGGATAATGTTCCAGAACAGTTTGGATCTTTGTAAAAGTAAGTATTACTTCATACAAAATTTCTAATACAAAACACGTAACATTTTGCATATACGTATGCAATAAACTTTAACTGTTATAGTATTTTATATATTGATAAGTAATTTTTATTTTGTACCAGGTAACAAACATCTTACGACTGTTCAACTCGTCCAGGATATCTGGATGGAATTTCTGAAGACGATATATGGATCATCCAATGCAGATACTAACAAGGAATAAAGTGTCACATTATAATTATAATAAAAGTCATTATAATAAATTATATTAAGATCTTATATTAAGATAACATATATTATTAATTGTAACAAAAGTCATTATAATCAATTATATTAAGATATACTGTTATATGAACATTTATTGTATTAAATTATATGATACAGTATTGTATTATTAATATATTTATAGATATATTTTATATCTTTGCGTGCGTGACGTATTGTAATAATGAATGCATAAATATTACAAATATAACATTGTAAATGTAAAATTAGAAGTTTTAAATAAACGACAATTTTACCTTAAAAAATTTGCGTTAATTCTATTACCTTAATAATCTACCACCTATCTTGTACCACATCACGTGCTCCTATTATTACATTACCCAATTTGCGAGACAAATTTTTCTAAGTTCGATATATCGAAGAAGTATCAGGAGAACATGAGATTCAAAGAGGTATGTGCCACCTCCTCGCACATCCTATGTTCCTGTTAGAAATCCAGGTTTACGGGAAAATTTCAGAAAGTCTGAAAAATTGAAAAAGTATCAGGAGAACATGAAATTTAAACTTTAAAGAGGTATCCGGAGTTTCTACGTGCCACCTCCTCGCACATCCTATGTTCCTGTTAGAAATCCAGGTTTACGGGAAAATTTCAGAAAGTCTGAAAAATTGAAAAAGTATCAGGAGAACATGAAAGTTAAAGTTTAAGGAGGTATTTTAAAATTTCTGTAAGTTTACAAAATCGAAAAAGTATCAGGAGAACATGAGATTAAAGGAGGTATTCGGGGGAGGTATCCGGAGTAAAAAAAATAGCAGTAAATTATTTAATTTAAATTATTAAATTTATTCTAAGTTCCGAAAATTTCATGAAAAACTTTTGCGGCAGCGGGTCTCGAACCTGGGCCCACAAATTATTAAGCTGGTACCATAGCCGCATAGCTAACAGTGCTTTTGCCATTAATTGTTCAGAACTTATATATAAGCTTCACAGAGAAAATTCTAAAAATATTTCCAGTCTTAAATTTATTCTCTATACATATATTAATTCATCAAATCGAATAGAATATTCTTAAAAATAAGTACTTTAACGGAAGAATATATTCTTTAAAGAGGGATACTTTTTCATCTGGAAGTTTGTTGGATTTTTAGAAAAGGGTTATTATTCTAAAGTAAAGAACACTCAATTTCGTTTAACTTATATTTATTGAAGTGTAATATAAATTTTATTACAATGGTACTTATGCAAATTATTTATGTTATTTTATATTATCTTATAAATACTTATATGTACTAGATATATTTTATACATTACTGATATCTTAAATATTATACATTCTTATAAATTATATTTTACGTTATATTACACTATATCGTAACTAAGTCACGTAATCGCACAGAGCTGAATGATGATATTACTTTTCCGATGTAACTCCTTTCTTCTTACTTATTTTTGGTAAAGGATGCCTTGTCGTAGTAGGGATATTTGTAATAGTAATAGTTTTGAAGTGTCCATAGCTGAAAATATAAGAAAAGTTTATTAGCTATTATTCTTATGAAAAATGACAAAGTTTAAATTACCTACTCTCTTTTTGCACTTGGGTTATTACATCTGTACATTTATTTCTGCAATCAAGTACTTCTACTTATTTCACGCATGCGCACTCCATTTTGGCCAATATAAAATCGTGAGAGTTGCGCTGCTGCATATACTATGCTTTTACATTATAAATATGCCTACAATTTTGTGAACTTGTATGGCGGTAACAGAATTGAAAGCACGTGGGTTATCCTTGAAAAATCATACTGTTAAAATTTAACAGAACTAAATTAATAATTAAGATTTCTGTGTGATTTATGACAATATAAGTGCGATTTCATTTATACGTTACAAGCGATTATAAAGATACTTGCTATTTAAGAATTATCATTTTAAGAAGTTTGCCGATGTTGTTGCGTTCGAACTTCAGTCTGGAGGGCGCGCTGTATAGCATCGCGCGTGGCCTGATGGAGATTTTCTTACAAAGTAGCGTGGCAGTCAACGTGTTAACACTCAGTAAAACTTAGGTAAACAAGTTTTCGGTAACCTTTAACTAAGTAATTTGTTCAAAATACTGCATACATTTTAACATCTTTATGTCTTTCGTGTCATTTTAAGATATAAATATTCGTAATGGTGAAGACAAAGAAAAAGAACTTATCTGAAGTTACACAGCACAAGCATAACCAACAGAAAAAGAAAACTTTGAACCCCTTTGAAATACATATAAATAAAGACAAACAAAATGTTTTGGGACAGAAAAATAAAGCAGACAGAGGTTTGCCTGGTATATCACGTGCCAAAGCGATTAATAAACGTAAGGGTACGCTTCTCCAAGAGTACAAATTAAAAAATAAAGACAATATCTTCTTAGACAAACGTATAGGTGAGAAAAATGTTCGTATGACACCAGAAGAAAAAGCTATGGCAAGATTTACAGCAGAGCGTATAAAAGCTCATAAAAAGAAAAACATTTATAGTTTAAATGATGAAGAAGTACTGACGCACAGAGGTCAAACTCTTGAAGAGATAGAAAAATTTGATGATCCTAAAAGTGATGATGAATTTAGTGATGACGATAGAGATGGAAAATTAGATAAAAAATTTGTCGACGAAGCTCATTTTGGTGGTGGGATTTTATCAAAATCAAATTCAACTATGTCTAGAAAGGACCTTATTGAACAACTTATTGCCGAATCAAAAAAACGAAAGGCAGAGAAACAGAAGTTACGTGAAGAGACTATAGATTTAACAGAGAAGCTTGATACAGAATGGAAAGATCTCCTTCCAATAGTCTCAGCCAGTAAAGTATCGAATCAAGATCCTTATGAAAAAGTAAAGGCTGACGACTATGATATGGCTGTACGTGAATTAAAATTTGAAGCTAGAGGCAATCCTTCTGACAGATTGAAATCTGAAGAAGAAATTATCAAAGAAGAAAAGGAAAAATTAGAAACACTTGAAGCAGATCGTTTAGCAAGAATGAAAGGATTTGTGTCTGACTCAAATGCAGAAATAAGACATAAGTCTGCAGATGATCTTGATGATGGATTTGTAGTAGAAAAGATATCTGATGAAGCTCAAAATGATGATATAAATAATGATAATGAAATATTAAATGATAATGCTGATCAAAATTCAGATAATGTTAGTGGCGATGATAATAGTGATGGTGATGATAATAATGATTCTCAATCTGATAAGAATACAAGTGAGATTGAAAATGAAGAAGAAGAAGTAAAGGAATCCAGTCGGGTTGATGACAAAACCACTAAGACTCCAAAAAGTAAAGTTAGTAAAGAACCAAACACAAAAGAAAATGAAGAAGAGCATGACACAGATATACATGAAAATTCTGATCAACAATCTGATTCAAATGATTCTGAAGCATTAGAAGATAACTTGTCAGATTTAAAAGAATCTGATTGCTCTAGCGAAGATGAGGAAATACCTGCTAAAAAAAGTGTTAGATTTGGAAGTACTGTAACTTCTGAAAAATTAATTAATTCAAAAAAGGCTGAATTAAAATCAATCATCAAAACAAAAAATGAAGTAGTTGTCAATGAAAAATACAGTAAAAGTAGGGAACAAGAAATAAGAAATGATCTTTTACGACGAAAAGAAATCATGGAAAAAGCTAGAAAAGAATTGCCCTATACTTATGAAGCACCAGAAAGTTATGAAGAATTACAGAAGTTATTAGAGAATCAGAATCCTGATTATCAATCAGTTATTGTAGATCGCATAATAAAATGCAATCACTGGTCTCTAGATAAACAAAACAAAGAGAAACTATCAAAAGTTTTTATGTTTCTGTTGCAGTATATTTGTAGTAATAGCATCAAAGATAATAGTGAAGAAAGTATTGTTAATTCTTTTCTAATTTTTGATAGGTAAAGGTATATACAGTAAATATTTTATTACATTAAAATAATAAGTTCAATTTTTATTTTGTTATATATTTCAGATTATGCCCCTATTTATATGATTTAGCACATTCAAACCCTGAAAATGCTAAAAATTGTATGGTGGAGATAATAAGAGAGAAACATGAAGAATTTGAGGAAAATAAGAAAGAATATCCTAACATAGATACGGTATGTCTTAAGAATATACAGTAATAAAGAAAGATAAATGTTTTATTAAATAATTTTTCATTATTTCAGCTCATGATTTTTAAATTGGTATCACTATTATTCCCAACATCTGACTTTAGACATGTTATTGTTACTCCTTGCGTTGTGTTTATGTCTCAAATATTATTAAGATGTCGTATAAAAAATAGAAAGGATATAGCGAGAGGCCTCTTTATATGTACCCTTATATTGGAGGTATGTATTAACTATATTTATAAATGTTATATAAGAATACATACATATATATATATATATATATATAAACCTTAATGTTACTATAAATTTATAATTTTTAGTATACAGTGTTAAGTAAACGATTTGCTCCATCTGCAATAAATTTTCTACGTGGCATAATTTATATGGCTACACCAAAACTTTCAATTAAGGGAACTAAAGTGATCCCTCCCTTTAAAATAGTTGGTGAATTAAGTAATTTATTAATAATTAATTCAGAACAAGCAGATTTAGAAATAGACTCAAGTACAGCACTTATGAAAGCATATGATTTGGTATGTGAAGATATAGACAATGATTTTAAAATAAGAGCTTTATTCACTGCATTAAATTTAGTTAGTGAATTTAAAAGTCACTTACAAGAACTACAATCTGCATATTCTATATTTGAACCAATTATGAAGTTATTAAAAGAAAACGTGTGTGATGGATATCCTTCAAGTTTGAAAAAGAATATCAAACAATTGTGTGAAGAGTTAATGAGCTTGAAAAATAAAAAGCTGGAATATATTGTACGTGAAAAGAAACGGCCAAAACCATTAAGGCAATATGAACCTCGCATTGAGACAGTGTATGTGTTTTATATTTTGTATTGTTTGTCTTATCAGATGCATGTACACTTGTATTTATTCTTATATATTACTTATAGGTATGATGGTAAAAGGCATAAATCAATGTCTAAAGAGAAAGCAGAAAAGGAAAAATTACTTCATAAATATAAGAAAGAAATGAAAGGTGCTATTCGTGAGATAAGAAGGGATAGAGCATTCTTATCCAAATTACAAATCAAACAACAAATAAAGAGTGACACTGAACGCAAACGTAAGGTAAAAGAAATATTTGGTGATGCAGCACAACAACAGCATGAGCTGAAAAAGTTTAAGAAGAAGTAAATTCAAATATTTGTACAAAGAATCATGGATCCACATAAATAATATGTATATCTTACATTATGTAGGTATATTGTACTATATTAGATTAATATAATACTCCTATCAATGTTTACATGATGATGTATTATATCATTTAAGAGATTCTTAAAAAAATTAGAAAAGAACATTCTATGTACATACATAAATTGTGTAACTGTATATCTATCCTATAAAGAATATTTTTTGTATATCTTATATTTTATATCTTGTGTGTTACACTAATAATTCGTTTTTGTTAATAAAATGCAGAAGGTGGTAAAAGCTTGATATCATTTGTTAATAAGGAAATTGATTCATCATTACATAAAGAAGTACAATATAAATTATTGTTTGTATCATTCATAAATAAAGTATTCAATTCACCAGATTTATTTACAGTATAGTCAGATGGAGGCATAGCATCTCTGTGGTAGCAACAATTTGTTCTTCCTAAAGGTAAAGATTTTAAATTCTCTTTTACAAAAATGATTGAGGACCACCTAGCAAAATATTGATTTAATATTTCAAAGTCTTCTACACTTTTTGATGTTGCATATTTTAATCTATTTTCATGATGAAATTGCATAGTGAATAAAGAATGTCTCAAAATTTCTCTTAATCCTTCTTGTAGTGCAAACTTTTTATTTATATCCTTTGCATGTTGTATGTCTCTTCTTTTTCTCATTTTTTGGTTCCTATATCTTTCCCAAAGCGTGAAATATTTTTTTTGTATTTTCTTATGTACAACAGAGATCAGAAACTTTTCCTTTTCGTAAATTTTAGAATTCTCTTCACATTTTAGTTTCCATACCATAATACATTTATTTAAAAGAAAACATGAAGCACGTTCGTTTAATTCGTTTTTTTGTAACAATTTTGCTTTATATTGCTGAGAAAATTTTTTCCAAAAAGATAAATATCTTCTAGAAATATAATTATTGTAAAATTCAATAGCTTTAAAGATTTTACATTTTTCTTGCATACGTACATTCAAGGCTCTTTTCCACTTGTCTATGTACATACTTTGTATTTTGGCAATTATGGGAACTGATTTATTATTTAAAATCAACATCTCTGTTCGCTTTCTCTTTTTGTATAGAACATAATTTTGTAAGTTAACAAACGCATTAGTTACAATTTTTTTGTGATATATAGTTAAATGTAACGATATTTTTCTTCGTGTACGTTTTTTATGAAATACGTATAATTTCCAATGTATAAAAATCTTTTGTTTTATTTTACTGTCCGCGATTTGTTGTATTTTAAGCATGATGTTGTGTATTCTTAAAGCCTGATAATACCACTGTACCCAAGCCCTAAATATTTTTATCATAATTTTAGATTTATAAAAATTATTAGCCATTTCCAGTTGTTTTTTATGAACATGGACCTCATCAATGTACTAAAAGTAAAATTGTATACATCAATATAAATAAATGTTACATAGTTTTATGCAATAACTCATATCGATAAAATATAATAAATACCAAATTAAATTGTTTTAAACATCTTTTCAGTAATTTTTGACGATATTGTTGATCAGCTCTATCCAACACATCTTTATTTTGTTTTTTAGTGTTATAATATGCTACCCATCCAAGAAAATATCTATTCAACACCTTTTTGTTGTAATGATGTAATACCATTTGCAGTTGTTCGTTAAAAACTTTTGTAGAATTATGCAGACTTATCCATATCATAAAATATTTGTGTAATAAATTTGAATTATATAATTTAGAGACCTAACAAAAATTAAATAGACATTTATGATATCTAATAATTAAAAATATTAATTCCATAGATAATTACCTTCTCAATTAATTTTGTTTGAAACATATTCTTTTCTTTTTTATACAGGACAAATGCTTTCCAAGTTGTTATAGATTTTTGAAGATATGTTTTTACATAAAAATTCCTTGATTTTTCTACCAAACTTTTATTCATTTGTATAACTTTAGTATACTTCTTCCATAATTTAAAGTGCCGGCTTTTTATCGTGGTGTTGTAATGTTCATTAGATTTTATTATGTTCTTGGATAAAATATTAAATATATTTCTTTTAAGTTTCTTACGATATACGTGATCGGCTTCACACAGAGCTTTTCTTTTGCGTAATTTATAGATCACGTAAGTTTTCCAAGATTCAAAAACATTTCGTAGAATAAATCTTCTGTGAAACGTTAGAAATGGCCGGTCGATGTAATTTCTATATGCAACATGTATAATAAATATATTTAAAATTATTTAATAAATAGACTATTCAATATATATTACAGTGTTTAAATATCTTACTTTTGAATACTTTCGTCTATGTTGGATTGATTTTTTTTATCAGGATAGGAGTAGTATTCAGAATCATTAAAACGATTATGAAATTCGTGTATCAATGGAAGATGTTTAAACCAACTACGTAAGGATCGTAATTCTAAATTACGAGCGATATACTTGTCCTTATTCAAGACTAGCATAATTCTCGAAATTTCGAAGAAAAACGAGCAATTAATTATTTTATTTCACAATTAAACTTTTTCCTCTTATTATAAATAAGAGAACTGTCAAGCAAAAAACTGAACTTAGTTCGCGCACGTAAAAGATTCAAATATGTATTAAATGACGCGCCTAAATTTGAATTCAAGAATCGTCAAATCTCACTATTCTAAAATCGCAATAAGAAAAATTCTATATTTCTTCCTAACGAAAGAATAGGAACGTAGTAATAGTATTGCATAACGTTATTAATATTATAAATATCTTTCCTTTTATTTCTAATTATTCTGCGCCAGATTTTCGAACGTATTTACGGGCAGGAAAACTTTCGTGAAATGAAAATCATATTGCTCTTTCTGATTGGTCCAACAGATTTCGTTGGTAAGACGTCACCATTAAACTGACGAACGATGGGGGTTTACACTGATGTTACAATATCACCAATAATCAGCAAAAAAAACATTAACTTATAAAGTGGGCTCAAAGGTGCGAATTCTACTGTATAATTTATAATTATAAATATTTATGATAATTCGTAAAAGACAAGCAATATAATGATAGTAGCGCTTTCTTGATTGTAGCTGTGGTTAGGCAAGCCCTTACACAATATTGTAGGTTCGGAAAGTAACAAAATATTTTAATGAAGGAACGTCTACGCTCAAATTGAATTTCACTTTTTCTTCCCAATTAATTCTTCTATATCATTTATTCTATCATTGGTACCATTTTGTTAATTCATTGTGTATCATGGTATATGGTTATTAGACAGCAATTATATTAACTAACATTAACAAATAACCTCACGTTTTTCAGTTGATTTATTGTTTGGATTTTAATTATTCAATAAATTGATCATGCTAAGGGATACCTTAGGAACACTGACAGCTGATATTTGGTAAAAATAATAATGTCTGTTTAGTTACTACTTGCTTTGTAAAAGAATCATGTATCTATACGTTATGAAGTAGGAGATCTCTTTGTTACAAATATTAATAATAAAAAATAATAGCTCTGCTTGACCATATGTTTATGCTTGGCAATATCTAATCATTAAATATTTTTTTTATCTGTTCATTCATTCCAGATACAGGATAATGATATAATAGTATTGAATATGTTAGTTTGTTAAAACACCATGTCAGATAATAGTTTATCATATGCTCCCTATGGCATTGATAGCCATGGCAGAATAGTTCTAATTGATCCTGGTGCACCACCTAGTAACATCGTTAGACGTCTTCCACCTATAGAAGAAATATTAAGAAGACTGCGTACAAATGTAAGGCCAGATCAACTAATAATGGCCAGTGCATCTAATAATGGTAAGAAGTAACAGTATTAAAAAAAAGAACATTTACATGAAATTTTGAATAAATAAAAATTTATTCATATTTATATATATGGAGATTCATTATTATTTTTTGTATAGAAATGTCTGACATCCAAGGAGCTACGTTATCGGCTGAAGAAGATGTTTTTCAAACTTCTGTGATTGATTCAGGTGGCACTATACTTTCTAGCGATGTAACCGATGGGGCCACATCTCCCAACCAGGCATCTGGTATTCCCACCTCAACTTCAGAAGAAGAGTAAGTATGTTGTACCATTTAATTTTTTAATTGATAATAGAATTAAATCTATGATTGTAAAAACTATAAATACTCCAATCTACATGAATGTATTAAGAATGTATTAACAATGTGTTATAACATGTTTTAGTAAGAGATATTGTTGGGTCTGTTTTGCAACGGATGAAGATGATGCAACTGCATCTTGGGTTAAACCGTGTCATTGTCGAGGTACAACAAAATGGGTTCATCAAGGTTGCATACAACGTTGGGTCGATGAAAAACAGAAAGGTCGTGCTGGTGCACATGTAGCTTGTCCACAATGCAATACAGAATATATTATTGTTTATCCAAACATGGGTTAGTATAATACACTTATAAAACATTAGGTCAATGTTTGATACTAATACCTAATAATTTTAGGGCCACTGGTTGTTATACTTGATACTATCGATGGAATTATTTTTCGAGTATGTCCTTTCATTGCTGCGGGTATAGTAATTGGATCCATATATTGGACAGCTGTAACCTATGGAGCAGTAACAGTTATGCAAGTAGTTGGTCACAAAGATGGCTTAACTATGATGGAACAAGCTGATCCTTTGGTATTGCTAGTTGGTTTACCAACTATTCCCATTATGCTAGTTTTGGGAAAAATGCTTAGATGGGAAGATCAAGCACTCAACCTTCTTAGACGACATGCTTGCAAAGTTCCTATCTTAAGGCATTTTTTGCCTAGTAGGTAAGTCTTCTGTAAAATATTACATTTGCTTACAAAACGAACATTACAATTACTTACAATAAGTATTCAATGGAAAAAGTATATGTAACAATGATCATATGATTTTTGTAGTTATTCAGATGATGATAGAGCACAATCACAAGACGTTCCACCAATGAGTGACCCAGTATCTGCAACTCGTGTACTCTGTGGAGCATTGCTCTTACCAACAATTGCTAGCATATGTGGAAAAATATTTTTTGAAAGTGTAAATTCAAATTTTCAAAGAACATTGCTTGTACGTACATATATATTTTTGTATGTAAATATATTCTAGCACAGGTAATATTAAAAGATATTAATGTTGTTTTAAAAATTTACAGGGTGGTATGGCATTTATAGCTATAAAAGGTGCATTTAAGATTTATCATAAGCAGCAGCAATATGTGAGACAATGTCAACGTCGTATTATGGATTATACAGACAGTAATGTAGCATTGTACAAAAGAAAACAAAATTCTGAAAATAATCAGACTAGCTAAATCAGACAATACGAAGCAGTAATAAACGGAGAAACAGTATGATTTTACAAATTTAAAGCTCTTTCAGTGTTTTTTCTTTCTTTTTCATTTCATAAATAGCTCTTTTTATTGCAGTATATTTCAATATTATTAGAAAGTTCTAAAAAAATGGCAAACGATGTATATAGAAGATTACATAAATTCATCTATTAAATTACTATGTTATGAGATACTTCTGGAGAAATATAAATATTATAATCTTAAATATGTTGCCAAAACACTGAAGATGCACTATTATCTTTTACAATTAATTAAAATTTTAATAAAAGTAAATAATAAAGTAAAAATAGTTAAATTTTTTAAAATTATTTATGATATATGAAATTGTGAAAGATCACGTTACATTAATTGCTACTAACATGCTATTATCACTATATTTTTGGTAGTTTCGATAACAGATATACTTTATAAGTAAATTTTTATTTAATGTAAACATTTGATTGGCATAGTTTATAAAGTGTAAAGCTCAACCCAGACTACTATATGTTATGATTGTATACATCCTTGCTAATAATATACATTTAATATTATTCTAACACACATTTTGTAACATTTCATAGTTTGAAATTTTAAATAAAAATTCAAAAATTAAGATTTTCTAAATAAATAAAAGTTTACATTCATCTTTGAAGTGATATTATAAATACAAGCATGAATTCTCTGTACAATTAATTAGAAATCTAAAAAAAACATTTACATAAATTTAATTTTTTTACAAATTGTAAAATATATTGAATTATATAATAGATTTCCTGTAAGAACTAATAATTCATTATTAAATAATTAAGTACAATATATCTTTAGAAAATACTGTATTTAATTAATCGTTAAATATAATTTTGTTGACCTATAAGTACTGAGCAGTCATCAACCTAATATAAAGCCTAAATTATATGATACAGAAATTATTATACATATGTACTATTCAAATGTTTCTGAAGATTTGTCTTACATATACAAATAACTCAAATATTTCTAGTATTAATATGATCTATGCTTTGTTTTCACAAATAGCATATCTTTTATCATTCTTGTACCATATTGTCTGTACAGAAAAGCACCTCACATTTTAACTTCCATTTGTACTATATATGATACAGACATAATTTCCAATACAAAGATAAATTGTCTAAATACTTGAATTGAGTAACCAATAATAATTTTGATGTATTGATAATATAACGAAAAATATGCACATATCTATCAGTCGTATCATCTTTTAATGTTACAAAGATTATAAAATAATAAATAAAATAAAAATTATATGATCAATGTACTATATAAAGCTACTTAAAAGTAAAACAGGTTACAGACATTCTTTTGTATCAACATATAACAATAATTTGTTACCTTATCTATATTTACCTACATCAATTGGATATTTTTCTTTTGAACATATATGTACATGTATGGACATATTTCATTCGAATACACAAATGAAAATCTTTTGATGTAAAATAGCACAATTGAAATAAATAAAATTTATATAAATGCATCTTTAAAGTAAACACTATTGGTCTCTAGAAAATATGTGCTTCTGTAACCTACAAAATACGACAGAGATATGTATACGCTATCACATCAAAGGTGGCCCTGTATATTTAAGATTGTGCGAATAAAAGCCTGGTGGATTTTCTATAGCTACCAATTTAACTTCTTCAATAATATCTCCTGAATCTAAACAAGGTTTAGAATCTATAGTTTTGAAAAAAGTACATGGCCTAGGGCTTCTGCCAGAGTCGTCTACGTCATATGGTGGACTAAGTATGTCTAAAAATGCTGCTGGCCCTTCTATGCATGTAATCTCATGCAAATTTTTTTCCCATGGTGTCAACACACAAGCAGGGGAATTCTTATTGAGCGTCACAGGTTGATGCCTGAAGGCTTTAATCTCCTCATTTATATTTACAATATGATCACCGCTGGTCTTTAAGGTATAACTGTTTATTTCGACAGTACCACTGATTACCTGTGATATTATTTAATATGTATTTATCATTGATAATTTTAATCATATAAAATAAATATCTAATTATATTATCGATTCATGTTTGAAATATTTAGATAATGTATATAATAAATATACCTTTAAGAAACCATGCATTCCTGGATGATCGTGCATGGGCATAGTGACACCATTTTTTAATATAAAGATTGCAATAGTTATATCTTTGTTTTCAAAAACACCAATAACGCACATTGGAGCAGATTGTACCTTTACAACATCAAGAATTTGTTTATCTAACTTCACATCTTCTGCAGTGATTTTATTCATTAGACTCCACAAAGTATCAAAATTTTTTTGACATAGCTTATAACCAACGCTTCTTCTACCACCAAATGTTTTTAATGCTTGCTTCCATAAAATTTGTATCGCGGAACTCATGGTAAAACGTTAAAAAAGATCACTCTCGAAATAACTGTTTTCCACGAGTTATATGTCTTTTTAAACAAACTTTCATAACAATATCTGTATCTTGTTAGAGAAATTATCTTTTAAGTTAGTTTTTACATACAACATCAAATATTATCAAACAAATACCTTTTAACAATTGCAAAACATCTGCAAAAGTACTGTTTCACGTAGAGGTTAATCAAATTAAATATGAATACATATCAACATCCAGCACTATACTGTCATCAGAAATAATATGACAAATGTATTTCAAAACAATAAATGTCAATACTAATTCGTATTTTCATTGTTTGGCCATTGTATTCTTTTGATTGTTTTGCATGATCATTTGTGCGAAATATTTATAAAAATAAGGATAAAAAAATAAATTAAAAATGTTACTGATAATTCTAAAACGTGATTGGTCGCGATCATTCTTCCAATAGAAACGTCACAAATTTCTAGTTTTAAACACTAGATATATCTATATGCTAGTTATATTATGAACACTGGAAATGGAAAAGTTCGAGTGGTGGGGATGTCCACCATTTGCAAGTTAATGCCACAGATGGTTTTGAATGTTTTTTTAAAGTCCGTGCAAAAAACTTTATCTTTTTGTATAAATATAATTTTTCTAATCAAAATATAAATAAAATATTAAATAAATTGTGATAAGTAAAAGAATATAATGTCATAACAATATCAATTTGATATTATCACATTCGTATTTCTTATTTATAATTATTAATTCTCCAAAACTATTTAAAAGTGATTGTATAATCAATTAAATTTTATCAGAAGAAAATTCAATGGCCTTAAGAAAATGATGGAAGTGTATCCCACTTTACCAAAATTTATGGTGCAAGAGTGTCCAGATGAAGATGACCTAACGGATATTGATGATGAAGTGTTTATTAGAGATGGAAAAAATGGAATATTAAAATTTGATGATGATGGTGGAGTTAAGCGGCCACTTATGGCACCACGAAAAAAATGTAGAAAATTTTATAAAGTCGGACATAGATTTTCTTATAAAGTACTTTTTGTACCCATTTGCTATGGGCTCATAGCGCTAGCTATTTTATTAGGTTTAATTGCTCTTTGTATATATACTGCTAATATATTTCCAATATCATTGACTATGCTCAAAAGATGGCTATTTCATGAATTGAAAACTTCAGTAAATAGTGCTCATATAATTCCATGTACATCGTTGTCTTCAAAAATTGTATGGACAAGATCAATACCGAAATTTACTTCAGAAGCTGCTTTGAGAAGTAATGATGTCAATAAAGATGGAATCGAAGACATTATTATTGGATTTAGTACAGGTTTATATTGAATCTATTTATTACTTTTATTTATTCCTGTTATCATTTTTCTAATTCTATGTTTTTATTTGATAAGATTAAAAGCTGATTGATTTTTTTATTAGTTTTATTTTCTATGATTTTTATGCTTTATTTTTTTCAGATACTATTTTGTAGTCATAATGTATCTTTGTGTATCCTTTCAATTACAAAGGTGAATAATATATTATATTATTATTAATAGCTAATATATACTTATTGGATATTGATATGTATATTAATTATAACCAGGTTTAAATGCTGAAAATACTCCAGGATGCTACGATTACTCTGAAAATCAAGTATCATGCCTTGGTGGAGTATTGGCGTTAGATGGCAAAACAGGAAATACATTGTGGACTCATTGGACTGTTCAGCCAATCTTTACAGTTGACTGTGGATTGGATATTACAAGTGATAAAATTAATGATTGTATTGCATCAGGAGAGGATGGAATGCTTTATGCAATTAATGGTCAAGATGGATCTAACATATGGAAAATACCAAATCAAGAACTGTTATCTGAGGAGTTAAAACTTTTTGAAGTATACGATGCAAAATTTATAAGTGATACTGATGGAGATGATATTGGTGATATAATTGCAACAGGCACTATTCAATCTGATTTATCCCACAACAGCAAAATGCTTATTATATCAGCAAAGAAAGGCAACATCTTAAATACTATTGATTTCCCTAGTATAGAATCATTTTCTGCTCCGTTGACAGTTGTGCATCCAGATGGTGAAAATATATTAGTTTTAACTGCAAATAATCAAATGCAATCTGGTGCATTATTTATAGCATCTAGTACTAGCCTCATGCATGGTGACCTAGTAAGTTAATATTAGACACATTTATATATCATTGAATATATTTTAGTGTTTACATCATATATATATATATTTTTTTAGAAGTTAAAAGAACTTCATCGTAGTTCTGGAAAGGCAGCATTGTTACCTCCTATCTTGGTAGACATAACATTGGACGGGGTTGCAGACATTGTTGCATCTATGTTTGACTCTACCATCATAGCTTATGATGGGTTAACATTTGACCCAATATGGAATTATACTGTTCCAGATTCTGAAATATTAAGTATTCCAGTACCTGGTTATTATAATGATGACAACATCCCAGATTTCATGGTGAAGCATCAAATAGAAATAGAATCTCCTAAATATTATTATACAATTTCTATGATTATTGATGGGAAAACTGGTCAACCTTTGCTAGAAAAACCAATAGAAGACAGTTTAAATAAACAAATGTCAGGTTTATCAGTCACTATTAATGGTTTTGGTAATGATTGGTTTTTACACTGGTCAGGCAATTGTTTAAATAATGAAGATTCCAAAAAAACATCTCAATTTTCCAATAACAAAAATTCTTTGTCTCAGAAACATGTTGACTTATGCAATGTGAAATTTAACTCAACATTAACTACAAACCTATTAGCTTTGAGTCAACATGTCGGGCCACCTGGAATAATTTTATATTCATCAGAAGAATATAAAATGCTAGAACTCAATAATTCTGTTGATGTAGAAAAAGAAATTGAGAAATATTTGGAATCATATCATGATGTAGATTCAATAGATGTTGATAATCCAAAACTTTACAAGGATTACGAGAAAGGGGTGATATTTACACCTGACAGAAATGAGGATGTGCTCAAAGAAACAAATAATTATCAGAAACTTCCTGAAATGGCATATGAGAATCGTAAACATTTTGAAGGAGATAACAAATTTGATACTAACTTTCAATTAAATAATATAGAAGATGTAAATGTAGAAAATTCTTTACGTCGTAAAAACAAGTGGATTACAAATAATATGGCAAAAGAATATGATACACTATATGACAATGACAACAGTAATGATGTAGAAGATGATCAAGTTATTGATTATCCACAAATGGATGAGTTAAGAGAGCAACGTAGTCAAGTTACTGATGAAAGGCTCAATAATTTAAAATATACAAATTCTATAATAAATAATAATACAAAGAGTAATATGAATCTGTATTCGTCAAAAGTTAGAAAAAAAAGAGCTAAACAATATAGTGATATTTTAGATAAACAAATGAACTATAATAAACGAAAACAACATCCTAGTGGTATATTATTACCTTCTTTTATAGATTCAAAAGAAAGGAACTCCATAGATTTAGTTTTTTCAACTTTTGGATCATTGTCAGCAGAAACATCTATTACATTGTCACAAGAAGATTTAGATTGTATATATAAAAAAAAAGTATTATCTAAAAATAGTATGCATCACAGAAAAACTGCTGATATCATTACAGAATGTTTAAATGAACATGATGGCAGTTATAATTTATATGACAAAGTAATGAAACAGAATAATATTAATATTGCACTTGGACAAATGACAGTATATAGAATGAAGTTAGAATGTGTTTGTCCTGAAGATATGTTATCTAATCAAGTTTGCAAAACCATTGCACCTAGACAAAGTTGGCCAGAATATTTGGGATTATATGGCAGTGGATATTTTAGACCATTAAATAGAAATGTCTAAATTTCATGAAATAAATTTCCTGTAGAATATATAATGAATTAAAATCTTCAAAATGTTATGAAACTCAAGTACAAGCATCAATGTGAACAATTAAGATATTTATAGAGCATAAATCAGAATAACTATTATTTACAACAAATGCTATAGTATATGAAGTATATATGTTATATAACATGTAAGATATACTTCTATCTGGTTCTGATTATGCTTATTCAAACAAATATTTTCTAATATAAGTTTAATGTCATGAGTAAGATAAAATGTGCCATTGAAATATAAAGATAATATAATAATACATTATTATATTTTTACAGATGAAACTGCATATTTTATTAATCTTGATACTCTAGATTCTCTGAAATGTTAATAGATCTGTATACCACTATAAATCCATTTAATTGTTTAAATAAACAATTTATCCTTACTCTAGTAAAAAAAAACACTATATGATATATTTTCACAAATTATTCCTATTATTTGTTATTTATATTATACGAAAGAAAAATATTACAGATATAATTGTCACTTAATGTGTGTCAATGGAGATGATTTTTGTAACCAAGTTCCTGAAATATAAATGCTACTGTAATGTAATGTAATGTAATAAATATAAATAAATTTCCATATCAATGAATCAATTTTTGGAATTGTACTGCTATCTATATTTTATGTTTATTATTCTATAAATAAGTGCTGATGTCCTTTTATATACATATATCAAAGTAACATAGATTCCTTTACTTCTTGTTTGATCAATATGCTCACTATTTGTCATGGTATATACAATGATTCTCAACTGTTCTCAGTTATTGTGTTGGCTATAAAGAAGAAATATTTTCATATCATAATATAATACTATATACAAAGAGAGAAATTTTCATACATTTTACTTAACATATAATAAAAATTGAAGAATTATGGCTACACATTGTAAACCAGTTGAAGTTACAGTTCAACAAAAATGCAAACATTTTCAAGAGTCAACCGCATTTCAGTATTCCCCAACAATGCAGGATAAAAATATACATTATGACACCGAAATATTGGACAATGTTTTGAAAAATATGAGACAGCAATATTGCATATCAATGCAACAATCAAAGTTATTTAAGAATGTACAAACACAAACAGATTATAGAGAAAGTGAAACTCAGACACTACCATGGGAACCTCCATATAAAATACATGCAGGTACAATTGTAATATAAAAATAAATATAGTATATTATGAACAACATTTTGCTTTTTGATTAGGCCATAATCCAGAAGTATTGACGCTGTCTCATTTAACATGTAGTCATGGATTACCAGTAGGGATGCATGAAATTAGTATTATTAATAGAACAAAAATGAAAAATACTTGGGAAATGTTTCTTCCACCGATGGATACAGAAGCTAATATTAAAATAAGAAAATGTATAATAAAAATGTTAGAAGAAGATCAATGGGCATTTAGAGATGCAGTAAGTATATGATCTTACAGTATAGAACATACATTTATTAATAATTATTTAAATAAAATGTGTAACATTTATTATTTTTTAATAAAAGGAGATACAACACATCATGGATATGCGGCTTCAGTTAATGGACAAGCTTTCACGTTCAAGAGAAAATAAACATAATGAAAAGATACAAAATCGTTTTAAACGTTTAAAAAATAATTTAGGAATGCACAGAGATGAGAAAATAAGTGTTATTAGACATAATTTAAAACGAGACTTGAGAAAATTATATAAGTTACATTGTAACAAATACCAGCTTCAGAAAAAAGATATTATACAGTCATATATTAATAGAACTTCTGAACTAACTACATCACAATTACAATTTGAAAAACATTCTTTTGGACGATTCAACAAAATGAAAAAACAATCTCCACAATATGATTATATAAATCATGAAAGTAATTGCTAAAATAATATGTTTTCTTACATTACATGTCATAATTTTTGTTAATACTTTTTATGAAACTTACATTTTACTTAGGTATAGAAAAGATTGATGTTTTGTCAAAAACTCCACCAAGTTATAAAGAATTAAAACAAAAACCTACAGAATTGTGTATTCGCGAAACAAGATGGACTGATGATAAATTAAAAAAATTGCATATGGATTTAAAAGCAATGAGATTAAATATTATGGATCCAGAAATACCAACATTAATGAGAAAGAAACATAAAACTCCTGTTTTACCATCTACACCATACAGAATTCAAGAATACAAAGACACGGCAATAGATCAAGCAGCATTATGTATTCAGGAAACAATTAGGGGTAGAGCAACTCAATGTATGGTAATGTCCTGCATTTTATATGATATCTTTGATATCCTACAATGGTCCTTCTTATCCTTATTTATTTTTAAACTTTTTTGCAGCAGAAATAGATACTTGCTTTTTATGTCTCTGTGTATAAAGTCTTAACAATTTATACCTGTATAATAATACATTCAATTTTTTTTATAGATAAATGCAGCAAATAATAAGGATAATTCAGACTATCATTAAGACTTTTAATTCAATTTTATAAATTATTTAAGAAACTGTAGATTGCAATGAATTTAGAATTAAGTAGCATACGCCTTTAAATATTGACAAAGAATTAATACCCATTTATAGATGTTTGTGGGTAGAAATAGATGTAGGGAATTAATTAAAGAATTACAATCAACTCATGATATCAAGAGTCATACTACTACAGCACAACAAATAGAAGATCTAGAAATACTTGATATCCAATGTAAACAACGTGATAAATTATTACAAGAAGAACATTTGTGTGAAATTCTTAATTCTCTAGAAGGTGCAACCGTATGTGGAGTATTAGATTATTTGAGTAAAGTAAGGAAATTGATGATTCTTCTATCAAATAATAGTTCTTTTTTGTTGTCATCTTACTTGTATGCTTTTTAATGTAAGGAGCTGATAAGATTAAAAGATGAACGCAATGCACATGCATTTGCATTATTGGCTGAAAAAGAAAGACTTATGCGTGAAGCAGCTGAAGCTGGACGACGACAATTGGAACGCTATCGCCGTAGAGAATGTGATGAAATGTTCCGACAAATAATAAAAGTGGATCAAGATACTGTAGAAATTTATTTAGATGATATTATAAGGGAAGAAGTTGAAAAAGTATCATATCAGAATGCTGAACAACATATCCTACAATTCTTTAATCATGTAGAAGAGATTGCAACTGACACAATGAAAAAGTATATTATTGCAATGATTTTATTATGTATTAGTATAATTTAGATGTTAATATTCTGACGAAATATGCATGAGAAAATATTAATATATTAATATTGACCAAAACTATTCCAGTACGACAGACCTTGCAGAAGAAGAAATGGTAGCAGATATGATTTATAACTTTGTCTTACCAGAAGTAGGAAAGTTCAATGCTCGAAAACAGATAAAGGAGAAACAGAAAATCTACTTACAAAGTGCACATGAAACATTGTATGAAAGTTCATCGGGTTCTAAGGCTAAGTTTAGAGAAAGTGAACATCTTGGAGAAATTAATGAAGAATTAATATTTAAGAAAGAGTACTCAGATTCAGAGGAAAATATGTAATAATCGATTTAAAATTGGATTTAACTAAATTCGATTTATAAATAATTTATGTTTGAAAATTTGTTATAAAATATGCTATACCTATGAATTTTATTTCAGCAAGGAACTATATGATTTTTTTTAAAAGTTTAAATGTACATTCAGTCCTTATATCTATTTTAAAACTATCTACAGGATGTCCCGAGATTTACCGGCTAAACTGCACGAGCATATTCTACAAGTGAAAATAAGAAACAAATGTTAGTTGAAGTTTGGTTGGAGTTGCTTTAAAAAGACAAAAGTTATAAACAAATGAAATTGAATTTCTACTTGCAGAATATGCTTTGCAATTTGGCCAGTAAACCCTAAGACACTCTGTATAATCCATCCAATTTGTTTTCTATATAATACAGTTTATCACATTTTTACTCTTCAAAGTAACATATAATTGTTATTAATCCAATCTATAAGATTAACTGCTATGCTGAGAATATAATATAGAAGGAATAAGCCTCTTTACTAGTAAGTGAGATTTAAATATCTCTGATATGATTAAATTTTTATAAAACATTGTATTGTCTATTTTTAACAAACCTCTATAATTTAAACATAGTGTAAATATGTATAAATTTAATTGGTTATATTTATTAAATAATAACTCAAAATGCACAGTACAAAATTAACAATAATGTTGTAATAGAACATGTCTTTGGACATGATCTTACTATCTAGAGGACAGAGTTAATGCGAAGTGGATGGTAATCCCTCTGTATTTCCTGCAAGAAGATCTGATATAAACTTTTTAAACTTCACATCTTTCGCATCACTGTAAGGTTTTCTTTCTACAATTAATTTACGTTTTTTAGCTTCTAGTTCTTTTGTTCGAAGAGAGTCAGAGTCAAGTGGATTGATGATATCAATGTGTTTCCTTTTACAAGTATCTATGGAATCAGGCTTTTGTGTTTCTTCTCTTGCCCTGCTTAATTCTGCAGTCAAATCACCCATTTTTTGTTCCCATTCTTCAAGATGCTTTCTCATTTCTGCCAATTGTGTATCTTGATCGTGTATCTTTTTTGTTTGTTTTTGAAGTTTTAAATTCTGAAGTCTCATTAAAACCATTTGTTTTTTTATTATTAACTTCATTTTACTCATCTGAGTTTTTACAGATATTACAGAAATTTTATTTCTTTTAGTACGGCTATAAATTTTCTTAAACGTTTGGTTTAATTTTTCTGTACTATAACTATGTGATAATGTACTGTTATTCAGACTTGCAGTATGATGAGAAATCATTAAACTTCCACCAGGTAGTTCATAAGAACCCACATTACTGACAACGGATGTAGAAATACTATGTTTTAAATCTGGTAAAATTTTTTCATCAAAATGTTCCATAGCCATACTGCTGATGTCACGTAATTCTTGTAATATTTCATGTGCTCTAGGCGGAGTTTTTAAGTCACGAATTAAACGAAGAACACGAAAAATTTCATCTATTACCTAGCGCGTTAAAGATCCATTTTAGATTACAAAATTTATGATTTAAATTAAAGAAACAATCAAATCCATAAAGGATGTTAAATCATACAAATATAACAACTTACTTTCCCAGGAATGAAACAGCATAAGTTCAAGTCCACATACTTTATAAATGTCATCGATAACATTGATATTCTTGTCTCTATCGCCGTTAATATATCGCAATGACGTGCTAAGGGGTGACTTCTTCTTTCCGATTCTCTACGTGGTAGCTGACTTTTTACTGCTCGTAAACATTGCGCGTGATATTTTTCCATGAGATTGAAACCACGATTTAACAACTTTTTACAAACTCGATCAAATTGTTTACATACCTATAAGTAAACAATTATGTACTATAACACTTGTTACTCACGTGACACAATGTAATTTAATATATACTAAAACAAATCTTACAATTCTGTATCTGGAAATTTCATCGTAAGTGAGGTTAGAGAGAATGGTCTCTAGCACAATATCGGGAAGATCAATTATGTTCAACATGTTTAATAGTTTCAAGCAAAATGTCGCATGTATCCGTAATTTTTATATAATTTAAAAATATAAGTACGAAATTACACCGTGTGCCTTAAATCTAGGAACGCAATAAACACTTCGGTCCAATTACACTGTTTCAAGCCTGATTTGCACTATACATAATAAGTATCAAAAACATTTTAGATTTAATTATAAAAGACTTAAAGTAGTCTAGCGAAGTTATTGCGAACAAAGAAATACGAGCTACGTTTGACATTGCTTTGAATACTATATCGAATACTACTGAATACTACACTGATTACAATATACAATATATGAACTATATAAAATTTTTTACTACGAAGTTGGATACGAGTGAAGCGTTTTCAGCGCTCTCTTACGTTCGACCATGAAACTAAAAATCTGTATCCAGGTAAAATTATAAGACCAACGTGTTAGTTTCCACGATTTGCGGCGTACTATTTTATTCATATTTCGGATTGGTGCGTTTCTCTCGCAAGACTCGTTCTTATGCTCCGAAGTGAAAGCCTAAATCGTAAGCTTGATATCGAAATAGTGTATTCGAGTTGTGCTTAAATTTATTAGTGGCCGATGGCGCGCACGTAAGTGGGTGCCGGTGAATATTAGTGAGGTAAGATGTCGTACGCCGGGATGGGTCGTGTCTTTTACATTTTGTGTTTTTCTCTCCTTTTGGGAGTTGCAAGTGCGAATAATCAACGAGTGTCAACAGAATCGTTGGTGGAACAGCTCGATGAAGAAAATTGGGATCGTATGCTACATGGAGAATGGATGGTGGAATTGTGAGTTGAAACGATGGGTGAAGTCGTCAAAATTGATGGCGTGTAAAATGCAACGTTGTACCAAAATTTCGATTTCGTTTTTCTCTGCATTTATTTCTAGCGCCCGTAAAATATATTGAGAAATTATTTTAGAAATAACGCTTCGTTGCATTAACGTTGAAACGTATAATAATTAATATAAAATTTACACATCTTGTAACTTCTGGATCGGTAAAACGTGTTTGTACTGATTGCTTTAAAAGCAGTGATTCATAGGGTAAAAATATTTGAATTTCCTTATTATAAAATTATTTACTCCTAATTCATATTACTTTTTACAGTTATGCTCCATGGTGTCCAGCTTGTAAAGCTCTCGAGTCTGTATGGGAACATTTAGCTTCTTCGAAGGAGGACCTGAATATAAATGTCGGGAAAGTAGATGTAACTGATTCTCCAGGACTTAGTGGACGTTTCATGGTTACGGCTTTGCCTACTATTTATCAGTAAGTTATTTAATGTAATTATTCTAGTAATTATAGCGATTATGTCTTAAAAGAAAATATTATAAATTTACTTAAACATTATCATTTTACAGTGTAGTAGACGGCGTCTTTAGGCAATATAAAAGTCCAAGAGACGAAGATGCTCTCATTGAATTTGTTTCTGAAAAAACTTGGAGGAAGATCGATCCTATACCCAGTTGGAAAAGTCCTACATCTCTTCATATGTCTATCCTTAGTCAGTTCTTTAGAATGTCCCAAGTACTGAGGGTAATTAAAGATATTTTTATTATTGTATTTAACAGATTCATAATTTTATATTTTATCTTGAGATTTATATTTCTGTTATTTTAGGGCATTCATAATAATCTTATGGAAGATTTTGGATTACCG
Organism: Odynerus spinipes; assembly: GCA_032403825.1. Lineage (NCBI taxonomy): Eukaryota > Metazoa > Arthropoda > Insecta > Hymenoptera > Vespidae > Odynerus > Odynerus spinipes. The sequence continues at coordinate 7,463,313 of JAIFRP010000026.1, forward strand.
ACATGGGGAAGTTATTTGATCTTTGCTATCGCAACTATTGTTGTAGGCGCGATATTGGGTTTGGTAAGTGAAACTTACATATTTTATAACGCAAAATTTGCAATGTAAATTATATTAGTAATACATATTAATCCACAAATTTGTCGTATGTTTTCAGATCATCGTATGTCTCATTGACCTAATTTATCCACCTAAACCTATGCAACCTCAAAGTAAGAAGAAAGAAGAGGATGAGAATAGTGCGGCCGCGCAAGAGAAAGGTTCCGGAGATGATGAGATTATTGACAATTTGAAAGATGATTTAATAGACGAGCAAGATTCAGAATCAGAAGAAGTGGCTGAAACGAATAACAAAGAAAAGGATGCCAAAGCAGACACTAGCAGTCCAAATGTTCGTAAGCGTAAGCCACGTAAAGCCGATTAGAGATATAAAACTTGTTAAATGTAAATAATTCATGGTCTGAGAAAATTGCAAATAACATTATGCATTTGTTGTTGCAATTCATATTTACGGTTCAAAGTGCTGTTTCAATCGATGTAAAGTGGCTATCTTGCATTTTACATTACTCTTGTTAAGAAATTTAATAAGTATTCAAATAAGTACGGCTAATTTCTAACAAACAAATTAACGATTAATCTACAGTCATACCGGTAAAGGAGAAATCGTTTGGATAATTAAAAGTTTTCTACTCGTACTAAATTCATATAATTTCAACAATATCTTTATCGTACTACGCGACAATAAAAAATACTAACACGAAAATTTTCTTTTTGTCCGATATTGCAATTTATTTTGCAATGATTATTACTTATATATGAATATTATACTCGTTTTAAATTAAGAACGCGTATCTTCAAAAATAATTCAAAGGGATTATGACTTATCGGTTATACGCTATGTTCATTAATTTAATATTTCTTCGTTTTGTCTTTTTTATACTGCAAATTTTATATATTTACACAACGTTGGCTTTATATAAGCTTGAATGATTTGTATCGTAAAAATTACGTCAGTATTTTGTCCATCAATGAGTTTATTTGCATAAGTAATAAAAAACTATAAGTAGTTCAACGAATCCTTGAAATCTAGGCGTGATACACGAGGGCTTCAAAATCTATTGCTGTCTTGTAAACTGATTTCTTTCAAGAGGTCTATCGTATAAGAAGTTTCCTTCCTACTTCTATGATTTATACACGCGCAAGTATGATATTAGTCGATGCTAAATCGAACGGTATAATTTTAATACTAAGCGACTAATTATATAATACGCCCGGAAGTTGTACTCCCGTGTGAAGCAAAACAAAAAAAATTTAATAGTTTTTACGCATTTACATACAAAAGATTAAGTTAAAGACTCGTATAGAGATTAAGATAGCAGGATTATCGCGATATATTAAGAAATCCATCGTAACAGCATTAATTAAGTCTCTTACTTTTAAATATTTATGTAAAATATTTAATAGAATAACAAAAGTGTAGCTAAACATATACAAAGAACTATATTACTCAGGACAAGGTTGAAATACATGTTTATAAATAACCGACATGCTTGTAACGTTTCCGAAGTTTTCACTTTTTTTTCACTTCAACGATCTCCATGGATACTGTTATTATTATATAATTACGATCTATCTACAACATTTGTTATTTAACATGTAATCATAAATATTAATCTCGTTCAAACGTATACTTTGCGAGATAAAAAGGATACGACTGCGGTAGCAATAATACCCAAGATATTGCATCTTGTATCGCTTATAATAGCAGCTACTATCTGTAAATATCTACAACTACACGTAAATATATACGAGCGTATAATTTGCGATCTCTACTAATCTCTAATATTCCATCGAAGAAATGCAATTCCGTTTTCTACGTTTGTCAACCAGCGGGGGTGAGTTTCGGGCTAACGCTAACTTTCCCTTTTCCCCATCGAATACATTCCACGTGAATCGCGATACGCGCATATGGTTTTAACTAAAAACGCTCGTATCGCCGTCATCGAGATAATAAACTAAGTACGTTACATTGGGAATAAGGACTAACTCTGTAACATGTACTTCCTAATAAACGTATTAAGATCGGAACGAGAAAAGGTTTCCATTATAATTTCGTTCGAAATTGATTTTTTTCCCGCGTACCTGCATTCTGGTCCTTGTTCCGACGAGATTAACTCGGTCGGTAAAAAGCGTGGCTATTTTATCGATCGTACAAAAAACGAAGGTAGAAACGAGCGGGTGGCACTCGCGTCGGCGCGAAATCGCGGTTTCTCGCGATGAACGATCCATTGACTCGCGCGCGACGAGCTCGTGCGGTGCTGTCGCGTCGGGCACAGGAGAGCTCGTATAGTGCGGACACGAGCGAGCACGGGATACGACAGAAGGAGAGAAGAGCGGTGCACGTACGGACGCTACCATTAAAAGGAAGATACGAATTTCGGAGTCACGTTGATATCTTTTACCTTGGGAGTTTTTTGGTAACGGGGTGATAGAAAATACGGGATATAAAATACGAAAGAAAAGAGAAAGGAAGAGGGAGAGAGAGAGAGAGAGAGAGAGGAATCGAAACGGCAGCTCTCCTTCGCGGTGCGAGATCGATAAACGCGAGGACGTTACCGGAAGCGAGACCTCCGGCGCTGCTTTTGCAGCGAGGGGAAAAAGCGTTTCGCGAATTTCCCAATTTTCGCGGTTGGTTCTTCGCCGGTTGCTGACGCACCGTAGGATTCTTCTTGTTATCTCGTCTCGCGAAGACAGGATAAAAGAGGAGGAAGAGGGAGGGAGGAAAAGAGGGAAGGAAAAAAGAGAGAGAGTGGTGACGCGTTAAGGGGGTGTAGAAGAGGGATGGAAGTCGGCGAGTAGGCGTCCGATCGAGCGGAAGCCTCCCTCCCGGCTTGCTGTCGCGAGGGATGCGGAGGAGGCCGCACTCGTCGGTGGCGGCGAGTACGCGCCGCCGCGATGATGCCGCGCGACCAGGAGAAGAGGAGAGAAGGAGAGGAGGAGGAGAGCGCTGCTCGACGCGCTTGCTGTCTCCTGCGAGGACGTCCGAGGATGTCGTCTTCGTCTCCGCTTGATAAAGACGATGGAGTCCCACGCGAGGGTGGTTTTCTCGATGATTGAAACTCATTAGATCTCAAAAGATATCCACGGTGTGAAGTGCGGGCAAGATCGAGAGCTAGAAGAAGTAGGATCGACTTTGATAATAATCACGATATAAAAAGGGAAAAAAAGAGAAAAGGACCGTGGTAATCATGAAGGAGCACGGTAGTAAGAATCCGGCGGAGGCGCCTACGAAGACCCTCAAGTCTTTGCTGAAGAAGCCCGGCCAGACGAAGGGCAAGACTCGTAAGAATCGCGTGGTGATAAACGAGAAACTGAACGAGTTCTTTGCCGCGGATTACATTATCCTGATAAAGGAGGAGTGTTGCGCCGAGTACGAGGAAGATTGCGACTGTTGTTGTCAGGAGCACGAGCTCCTTCGTTTGGGCAATTGTAAGGAGTGCCGGGCGGAATTGAATCTTCATTTTGGCGTGACGGAGGATGGCCGTTACGGTGGCGCCGACGGTGAGGCTGACGAGGAGGAGGACGAGGACGAGGATGAGGAAGAGGAGGATGGGGTCGACGAGGATGACGAAGAGGACGAAGAGGATGTGGTCGATGCCGTGGCGGCTGTCAATGCTGTTGTTAACGCGGCTGTTAACGTCAACGCGAACGTCAACGTCGATCGTAACGACGACGCCGAGCATCGTCGTCATAATCATCAGCAGCAGCAGCAGCAATATCAGCAACATCAGCACCCCAGGAACTCCGATCTACGGAAAAAAGACGAGGTAGAGGCGATCGCGCGCCAACTCGAGCCCGATGCCGAGCGTAAAGCCGAACGAGAAGTTGAACGCGAGCCGAAGGAGTCTACTGATCGGCAGGAAACGCCGACGATCGTTCCCGACGATCGTGTCGAGTCGGTTGCGTCTCACGGAGGTGGAGGAGTTGGAGATCGCGAAGCAGGCGGAGGTGTCGAACGCCAGCAGGAGACTCTCAGTCCTCCTGAAGGCTACAAAGACGTTTGCGTCGAAGGTGCAACGATTTTGGAGGAAGCCACCGAGCATCCGGCGAGAATCTTACCACCACCACCTACCTGCACCGACTGTGATTATTATCACCGAAGGAAGACCGGTGAGCGAGCCTAATCTTATTTTCTCTTTCTCCCTCTTTCTATTTACTACATACCTAAGTCTTTCAATGCCACGGTTACGCGACTTCCTCTCTCTCTCTCTCTC
>JAIFRP010000026.1:7481301-7513832 GCA_032403825.1 Odynerus spinipes
AAGAGAAGAGAAAGGTACTCGATGTTACGTGGAAAATAACGTTTCGTTACGTCGGAGAGAATCGATCGTATGAGATCACCGAAGCTCCGATGGAAAACTTCTATTTGTGTACGTGTGAGAATGTGTAAACTCTGCTATAGAATGCTTTGTCGAAATATACGTTTCTCCTTTTGAACGGAGCGCGATATGTAAATAAATGCGTGTTAAAGAACGATCGCCTTGAATATCTATAAAAAAAGCGAAAGAAGTAAAAAGAAAGAGGGAGAGAGTCGAATGAACGAATAAATAAAATTGCAGGGTGAGAAGTCCAGCTATATATAAATACATACGAGTACGTGTCAATAGGTATTACTATCTAAAATAATACTTTATTTATCGACTTGAATACAACAATATTTCGAGTTCGATGTTTCGTACGATATCACTGATCAGTTTACCTTGTTACCCGATCGTATGAAACACGTTTGCTATTGAACATCTATTTCTAGAATCAATACAGCCGAATCTTCCTCAATTATCGGAGCTAGTAAGGATACACAAACGAATTTTCCAATAACAGAGCAACCACTTGTCAAAATAAAATTCAATTAAAATTACTTACACGCTCTCACAGCCATAGAGATTTTTTTCCACACTCGAAGGTATCCGGCTTCCTTCTTGAAGATTTCAATTTCACGCTGAAACATATTAAATCAGAGGGAATGAAATTCATTTTTGAAAAGGAAGCAAACATCCGGACTAGAGGAAGTCAAATATTTTCCCAAAGAAAATACACTATTTGTTCGAACGTTCGAACGATGAAGCGTTCGGCTACGAATAAAAAAGAATATCTTAAATGATAATAGTTATTAACTATGTGTATGTCACGTACGTGCACTTACATTTCCTTTGCCACGCTCTGTGATATATAATCTTTCCGAAAACGTCTCTCTATCTCTCTCTCTCTCTCTTTTCCTCTCGTGTAACACCGAGATGCAACTCTCTGCTCGAGAACGTAGAAACGATCTTCGCTCGTGTCGCGTCCGTTATTGTCATTGTTAGATTAGATTCGCGACTAGACTGTAAATGTATCTCCGCAGCGTTACTGCCGCAGGTTAGGTATCTCTCTTCGCTTTTAAGAAAGCTTACACTGCCCGTGCCAAGTATGTAAATCTTATGATATCGTAATACATAATTCGTACCGATGTCGATTTGTTCCTTATTCTCGTTGTTTATGTTTTGTGACGTTATAAATATAACTTTTATCGGTTTGTGACAAATTCACGGTAAACAAATTGTTGGCGTATTAAATAAACAATAAGGAGAAAGAAAAAGAACGAGAGAAGCTACCAGGGTAGAACTCGAGCTTGTTTTGTTTACCCTAATCTTTCTTAAATATCGTTACTATTTTGGTTTATATTAAAGAACTTATATACGCTATTTTATGATCTGAAACAATGACGAGCAACCTGCATCTCGTATTCGTGTTAAAAATTTAAAAAAAATGTATCCTATAAATTGACAATATTTTAATTAATAAATAAAGTTTTCCGAGGTTGCGGTTGTAGAGGCTTTTAGGGATTATATTGGATTATCAATTTTGGCTTGTTGGTAAAAAAAAGTTGTTCATCACTGATCTAAAATAAATGTTTAGATTAATTAGATATCGAGTCGATTAAAAATAAAATGGTCTATCTTCGTACCTGTGCTCCCTGTTTGCGTATTTTAGAAAAGCAAATATCGATGAGTGTATCGATACTACGTGCCAGTGATTATAAAATGGCCTAAACTCAACGATTATTCTTTTCGAGATATTTAGAATTTTAAGAAAGCAAAAACACCGTTCAATTTTTAATAATTTACAAAAATGCTTCTACATTTTGATAACACAACTCCCAATTTTGATTTAGATCATTTCCACGATCACCAGGGTGGCACACATAACGAGAATACTCTAACACGATGATATTCCATCGTCTCGTCTCTAATGTTTCTAATTCGGAACAAGCTCCTCTCCCGGTCGTTGCTACTCCGCGTGGAAAATAGTATTTTACTCAAGCGCGGACGATTAAACCGTATGATTAGATCTATCCGAAGCGTATCCCGCGTTAAGCGCTATACGCCAGGATGAACAATTAAAATGACAGAAGCGATCGATAAGCCATGCTCTCTATTCGTTGAAAATTGTGGGCGTCGATGTGTACGTGTGTGTGTGTGTGTACGTGTATACGTGTATACATGTGTATGCGCGGGTGGAAAATGGAGCCGAAGTGGCCGAGGTCGCTTTTCATTCACGTTAAATCGCGAATATGATAAATTGATAATTAGTAACGGTGTTAATTAATATGTCGCGCTGGAAGGACCTCGTGAATTAGAAGAACTAACGAAAGGTGTGCATACGTGTGCGTGTACGTAAATATACGTACACATGTACCTATATATCCTCTATGTAAAGATATTTCATACGTGATTGTACGTTTACACAAGAATACGTGTATACATATACATATAATACGTACACACACGTACGCATATACACATACACACTAATAGACAATATAATTCATCGGGAAAGTATTCTCGTCAGCGTTTGTCGTTTCAAACGTACGTATATAGATATGGTACCTCTCGTTCGACGAGAAGAGATACGAGAAAGCTGATTTGGCTCTCTCTCTCTTTCTCTCTATCCTCCATCGTCAAACGCGCTTCGTTAGGCGACATCGGCACTCACGACGAATTAAAAGAGATCGATGTCGGTGGTCGTAGATTTAAATGACGCGATCTATCGTACTGCGTGCGTCGTACTCTTTCGACATTCGTACAAAATTATTAACGAATCGTATCGACTCTTTATTTTTATTGGTTACCTCGTGTATACGTACGCGTACATGTATTAAATGCGTATACATACATATGTATGAGCACGTATGTGATAACATCTATAACTCATGTGAGTACGTCCAACGTGGGTGGTACAGAGCCGAGCGGAATCATTTTGCGAAAAGAGGGGAGAGAAGGAACGAGAAAAATCGATCTCCCGTAGATTAAAGCCCAGGCTACGTTAAACGGTACTCTCCTACGACTTTGATTACTCGCACGATGCAGAAGGAGAGAGAGAGAGAGAGAGAGAGAGAGAGGAAAAATTTATTATATACTCGCAGATATTTACAATATCTCTCTCTCTATCTCTCTTGATACGTAAAATGCGCTCGCATATTTCATTTCGTTACTATTTTCTCTACTATCGACGTGTTCGCAACATTATGATATGTAGCAATATGCGTGCGCATACACCCACGTTAAATTGGCCAGCTTGTAATATGGATCGGCTAATGCAGGCATGTCAAACACACGGTTCGACGACAAAGTATCCATGGCACGCCAGATGTGTATTTGAATTTCTCAAGAAATTCCATAGATGTTAGCGTGAAAGTAGCCTAAGTAACATATTAAAAATTTTTTATAATTAAACTCTCTCTCTTTCTCTCTCTTTTTTCAGGGTAATTAGAACGATACGAGATATAGTAAACGATTACCTCCACTTGTTTTAATATTTTTAACTCAGGCTATTTTCATAAGCATCAAGCGAAATGTCAAGCGAGTTGTCTCTTTTATAGTTTACAGGATATTTCGCTTAACTTGATCGTTTTAAATATACCCAACCCTTTCGATTATACCAAGAGACGTCCGAGAGAAAGAAGAAGTGACGTTGGAAAAAGAATTTCTAAATACCAATATACGAAAAAAAATAAATTGTTATCACGATCTCCCATATCGTCGAAAGAAGCGAAAGTATTCGAAAACGGTCGAGCTGATAAAAAGATAAAAAGAATTCCTACGTAAAACGAAAGCGAGAAACGAGTTGATTGACAAAATTTTCACGAAATTTCGTAGAGTTCGCAACGTACTCCGAGGTACCGGTGCAAATTTGCTCGTTTGCCCGGAGAACCAAAGTGAGTTTGACATGCCCGGGTTAATGTAACGAAAGGGGAGAGCCGCGTGGAAGTGACGAGTCAATTAAATCTCTCGTTTACGAAGAATCTCGATCGATGCTAAAGGAGTTGGATGATATTACGTTTGAGAGTACGTAGTACCTAGGACGTATGATACTTTGCTCGAAGAAGAAACGTCGTTCATGAATAGACCTTATGCCTTCGATCGCGACAGTGTATCGAGAAATTCCTTTACGGTTACTCGCCCGATCGAATAATCATTATGATGATGAAACGCTGTGTCGATGCACCGCGCATGATCGTATACAGTATGTACGTAAGTACGTAGGTACGATGAGCTTTCGCTGAAATGAAAAAAACTCGATCGTGGAAATGCATATACGCAATCTCTCATAAGTCACGGTGATTTCAATATTTTGCTATATCTTCCCTTTTATAGCTTTATTTAACCTCTTCAAGAAAGATGTTTGTTTCAAGTTAGAAGAAAATCATTTTACTTCTTAGGTAATAATATGTTATTCGCTTTTAATCTAATTAATCTAATCTTAATTAATTTTAAAAAAAAGAGCGATCAAATGATTAATTGAGTGTTCTGAATGATTTGTCTGTTATTTTTTAATTTTTGTACAGCTGTACGTAATTTTTATAAAAATTTGATGCGATGGTTTTATAAATATGGCCGAGGAGGTAAAAGTTTTTTTTCTATAGATTTAAATTGGGTCACAGTGCGGTCCGCGCACAGTGGACAGTGCGTTTGACAATGGTACGCAGTGTGACCCAGTTTGAATTCACACAAGAAAATAATTGACACCATCGTATGAAATTCCTGCAAAAATTTAAATTATCCAAAAATAAATGATAATAGATCGCTAAAAATTATACGAGTATCAAGCCGGCTTAAAAAAAGATTCAAAAGTTTTCGACACCCACCTGATCGCTAGAACGATCAATTTGCAAATGATTCCAAGTTCCACGTGTCATATTACACAAGCTGATATAAACCGTGACGTATCGACATTGCGTTTCTGCCCTTATTCTCCCGAGAACTGTAGCGTGCTTGTGTTTTGTATCGCCAGTGTGTCCTCCGACCTATGTATGTATATGTGTGCGTGTGCTTGTTTGTCATACATACACCTGCGTATTCCCATCCATTGTACTGTATAATCTGCACTACTAACTACGCACCACACATCGACACACGAAGAAAGAAGAGGAGCATGCCAAATGAAATAGAGACACTCGTTCGTACCCGAGAGGCAGACGAACGAAGAGAGAAAGAGAGAGAGGGGGGGAGAGAGAGAGAGTGTCCATAAGAACGCTCACTGAATCTTTCAAAAGAAATTTTTTCGCCAGCCGATTCTCCATCTCGGGCCCGCGAGAATCGAAATAATAATTTGTCACGGGGAACGCAAATACGTAATCTTTTTGTTAAACTTTATCTATCCTTTCAATTCTTCTATCTCGTATTTGCCATCCGTAAATAAATAATATATCTACTTACATAGAAATGTTCAGACAATGATGGTGATGCGTGGATTTCTAACCGGAATTCGGCCTTGACAGAACGGTATGCGCTCTTTAGAATCGCCGGATGAAGGCGAGACTCTTAAACAATGCGCCAAAGTATTTTGTGAGATAGAAAAAGAGAAAGAAAGAGAGAAAGAAAAAGAAATGGAATTGGTAGGAAAAATTGTGAGAGCTACGATATCTACCTATATAGGACAGCCGCGATAAAATGAAGACGAAAGTAGAATGGCTCTCCGAAACATTGAAGACTGCAATAATAATTACTCTGGCCTATTAAAATACGATACGAATATGCCGTTATGGATGATGATGATGATGATGATGATCACAGTGAATCTGTTAATCGTAAGTGTGCCTGTTTAATGCGTGCGTGCAAATGTCTCGGATCGTGTCCGCCGTAACTCATGACGTGCCGCCATCCGCGTACGAAACAAATATGGCGCTGTGCGGAGACGTAAGGAAGTCTCGACTCGTGCGCGCGCATGCGCTATGGCGGGCGACTATCTGGAGGATAATGTCTTGTTAGAAGAAAAAAAAAAGAAATACTATATTTACCCGTATTGTATTCTGGTTATCTCTAATTACGATCAGTAAAAATTATTCTAAAGAAGATACTTGTATTTTTACTTACATATACCACCTCTTTGTTACTATCCCAATCCTTGATCGGACCCACGTAGTCTTTTACAAAAGAGCGCGGGAAAGGCATGATCGTATGTTACTTTGCAAAGCATTATCTTTTTTTTTTTAATTTCATTCGCCACTTAATCCTTTTAGTGGTCTGTACGCGTTTTAGTAGATATAGCTTAAAAGACCACGGTCCTTTTTATTAATGCGTTATTATTACGAAAATAATATTACAAAGGATTCATTCGTTGGCATAATAATTTGATTACCTTCTATATCCTTATGAAATTCTGTCTAGTTGTAATTTATAAGAATCGGTTATCTGCATTAAACGATGCATTCATTCGTAGCACTAAGAGAGTTAAGTGGCATCAGAAAAAATGTTATTATTAATTTTATAAATATGAAATTCGTATAACCTGTATACATACGCTTTAACATCTACTTATTATTCATGAATATTAAATTTTGAACATAGATATCAAAGGCTACATGATATTAAGTTTCCTGCAATTATGTATTCGAGTAGAATAATTTAAACGATTCAATGGCTAGTAATAGAACACGCACTTCCCATTATTCATAATCGTTGGACAAGATGTTCTTTTTTACATAATTTTTATAAATGATTTATTAAAAACGCTATTAATGTGTTGTTAAAAACATCTTACATTTTAAATATTCTACAGGTTTTGCAGCTTTCATGGTACATTCTCTATACGAGCTCTCTTCGATCCTGGATAGTGGAATTGTTTCGTTTATGCGATTGTAAAAAAAAAGGTCAACGTCAAAATCGCAAGTCACCCTGAAGAAAAATGTCATGCATTAACTCATACTTTCGCGTGTCAATATACTCGTAAATGTTTAAAAATATATGTATTCTCCTTGATAATCTAACAGGTATTGATATAAATGACAAATCTACCTACAAATAAGACACATTTACGCACCATTGTATAAGATAAATAAGTTTATGTAATTTATGTACAAAAGTATGGTTTTCCACATCTGCGTGTTGCGATCGACATTTTATACAGTTACAAAAGTATAATACCCCTAATTAAGGAGAAATGCAAACATGCAAATAGTTCGTAATTGCCGTATCGATTTTCAATAGAAAATTTCACTTGACTTTCCAAGTTCTTTTAATATCGTTAGAAACGATTGCCTTATATGAACGCAGGCGTATTCGTTCTTTTGATAGTCAACGTGTTAAGCTTTGTTTTGTCTTATTCAGTGTGTGGTTATTGCTTCGATAAAATAATCTGCATGCACCGTACGATAAAACTCACAATCTTCGACAATATTGAGCCAATCGTTCGATAAGGAGCAATCACATCCTACAAGACAACGCATCGTCTTCTCCTAACCGGTTCCGGTGGTTCTAAAGCCGCTAAGATCGCTTCGTCAAAAACATTTTTCAGACCTTTCTAAAATATTAAAATATATTGCTTTAGATACGATCAATCTTTACTGAGTTCTTAATCATCGTTAACATACCTGCGTAAGAGCACTACATTCTACGTATTTCACTGCTTTTAATTCTTTAGCAAGTTTTTCTCCTTGTTCTCCTGTGATTGGTTTTTGTTTATTCTTTGCTAATTTTTCGATAGTCGCCGCGTCATCTCTTAAATCGATTTGTGTACCAACAAGTAAAAAAGGTGTTTTCTGACAATGATGAGTTATTTCTGGTACCCACTGAAAAAGTAATTATTTAATCGCATTAACAAATGTCACATTTAAAATTATTTGAGAATTGTATCTCATACGACGTGTACAACAACCATACCTTTTCTTTCACATTCTCAAACGACGATGGGGATACCACAGAAAAACATACTAAGAATACATCCGTTTGTGGATAACTAAGCGGTCGTAGTCGATCGTAGTCCTCCTGACCTTAAACACATGTAACAATATAATTGATATATCTGAAAGTATCTCATTAGGTTAATTGATAATAATAAAAGAACAGGACCAGATGGGAAGGAAATGTTTTACCATTTCGGCGTGCACACGATATAATATGTATTACTTATAGTTACCAGCTGTATCAAATAATCCTAATGTGTATGGTTCCCCACCAATCATTACTGTAACGGCATAATTATCGAACACCGTAGGCACATATTCCGATGGAAATTTATTTGTCGTGTAGGAAATCAATAAGCAAGTTTTACCAACAGCTCCGTCGCCTACCACAACGCATTTTATTGTCTGCATCTTTCGTACTGTTCTTTACTTGACCTGACCCAAAGATAAAATAAATTTTTGTAATCATATCATTATCATAAAGCTGTATTAACGTTTTTTAAACTTACTACTTTTATGTGCAGTAGCGTACACTTTCTGTCAATAACTTAATTTTTTACAGACTACACATTCGATAGCTAAAAAACATTGCAATTCTCTCTGTACAACACACTGTATAAATTCTTAACTTTTCATTATTTGTAGACGACACTCCACTTTCCTAATCGTTAAGGTATTTTTTTATCCATTAGACATTATAATCGTAATTGAAAAGTTTCGAACTTGACGAACACTATCGCAATAGTTAGTGGAATAGGAATATGCTTATGAACCAGATATTCGAGAGACAGTCCCCTTGCAAATCCAACTGCAAATACGTATTATGTTTTCAATACCACCATATCGGTAGCGAAAATGAAAAATAAACGGAACGTTAACAATTTCATCCACTTTTGTTAAGAACTTGGTGCATAAGCTCATTAATGGAACATTGTTTTTGGAGACGCCATATTGGTTATTATGTCAAATATACCGATAGATTTTGTCGGCTTTATATTCTATAGATATATCGTACAATACGCAACTTCGAAATCTTACAAGAGTTTGCGAACAAAGCACCTTACACTACCAGCAAAGAAAATATGTGGATAACGGATATTAAAAACTTACGGATAACTGGGCGTCGACAACGCTATACTGTCACAAATATTTAAACCATTCAAGAAGGGGTACACGTGTCAAACAAAGCACTAACAAAGACTGCCATCTACGATGCTATTTTGTCCTCACAGATAGTCAAATTTTTATTCGACGTTCATATATTTTTCTCACGTTTTTTAAAACAAAACCTACATTAACCACGGTATTTTAATTTCTTTGTAAAAGATATTCATTAAATAACAATTGCTAGACAATTTTTATTTTTTAATATGACTGCAGTGTTACTATGTGTACTTATATATATATATGTATACATATATATGTTACAGCAGAATGATTTTTACATCGTTTATTAACAACAAAAAGCTTATTATTGATTCTTTCTTTGTTAAATTCGATTATAATGATTGCGATCGTGCAGTATCAAAGAAATTTCATTGGTCGGCCAAACGAGCGACGATTATATCCCCTTACCTTTTTCATACGTGCGTTTATTCATAGCAACATTTTAATCTCTCTCTATATATATTGTATAAATAGAACTAGAGTTAACTAGAACATTAGATAATTATAATCATATATTTTCTCCGAATCGTTGTAAAAGATCTTGAAGTAATTCCGGAAGTAGATATGCCAGTCCGTGATCACTTCATGATCTTTAACATCTACGTTACGCTTCTTTTGCACAATAACCCAATGACGAATGGTAAAGACAGACATGAGATAGTTAGGGAAAATGGCTGATAATGCAGTGGGTCGTGTTTTGACAATTTTACGTATATTTTGATATCGATGGACGACATGAGACTTCGTTACGTATTCGGAGACGCGCTTTCGATGATGTCATAGAAGATAAAGTGGTGTGAACGCAAAGTGTTTCTTACAACGAGAGAAATAAATAGTTACGCGGTCCTGTCAAAACTTGTCTGAACCTGCCTAAACGTGATTCTACTAGCTGCCATCGCGAAGTTTCATTACAAATGCCTTAATATAATTTTTATATTACTATCTGTAGACAATGAATTAAGCGAGGTAAATATAATTTGATCTGTTTTTTTAACCTAATTCAACCATACTGTTCCATTAGCTTAATTACTTTAAGAAAAACCTTATACTTATTCATTTATTCTAAGTAGCAATTTAAAAAAAAATGGTCTTGCCTCACCGATAGACATCGGAATACATTTAAATATTTATAATAATCAGACTGCTTTTTCATTTCATACATCACGCGTTTGTACGTCACAAATTTGGATATTAATCTTTTAACGTGTTATTACAGATAAATTGATATGTGATGGTGATAAAGATAAAATTAATGCCTTAAAAAAATTATATAAACAAAAGAGTTCGCAATGTGCTGTCATAATATTATGGTATAAACATATTGACACTGTTGATACAGAAGATTATACTAGAAATATCTTTGAGGCCATAAAATGCCTGTGTATAGAGTTAACGATGGGACAGCATTTTGCTAGTCTCAGGGAATTTTTTAAGATGGATGGTGAAAAACAATCTGCAGAGATATATTCTAATGCATTGCAACAACAGCAGTCAACATTGGAAATGGTTGACCAAGATGACGCAGAAAATTTACCCAATTACGAAAATAATGGAAACGTACCTGTTTTGAATTCTAACGTGATCCCAAATAGAGAAAATAAATCGGAAGGGAACTTGGGCAATCATAATTTGAATTTAGATCTAGATAATCATAATTCTAGATTTGAATCTTTATATAGTCAACCAGTTGATACTCAGGATTCAAAACAAGTTCGGGGTAATGGAAATATTAACAATCCTGAAACACCATTCAGACAACAAGAGGCATGTTGTAGCAGTTCCGGTGGAAGCAACAGTAGTAGTAGTTCAGAAGATAGTCCAAGAACTCCTCCATTGAGAAGATCTTCGAAAACATTATCATTTGGAAAAAGAAAAAGCAAGTTACAAATAGTTACACTATTATAAGTAATTACTTCAGATCTTTATCAAAGAATTATAACTTTTAATTTATATATTTCTTATTTATCATTCAAGGTAAGCAATGGAACAAGGATCAAAGTCCAGTATGTAATCATATTTTATCTTCGAAAAAGAAAAGAAGTAACTGGGTATTAAAATTCGCCAAGAGCAAAGCATCCAAAAACACTGACATTATTCCTGGTCAGGGAAATAGTAGCTCCGATTGTGTATGTACTGGTTATAGAAGAACCGACGAACACCCAATGGGTGCGGGAATTGTATTTAATAGTAGATCTGCACCACAGAGTCCAATTCTTGGTCCTCTACCGCCGAGTCCTGTGATCGATCTGTCAAGATTTAATCCCGAAGAATTTCCTATGGAGGTATATTATACTATAATTATTTATATATTTACTCAAAATAAACGCAAGCAAAAATATCATTTATGATCTTTATGCAAAGGATTGCGACGAAAGGGCACGTTTACAACGAGCACGAGAAATGGAGGAAGGTGTTGAACCTCCTCCTGGATACAGACCTAATTATCCGTCAGGAATACAGGTGCATCCAAATGGTATAACAGTAGATAGTTTAGCCGCATTGTTTCAGGCACATGCCGGCATTCACGTCGCTGCCCTTACTGCGCTATCCCAGATAGATTTTACATTAATTCCAAATATTGAAAGGCCTGCGCATACGCAGGTAACTACTCGTTTTTCCTGGATAGATAGCAGAGCAATACCATCTCTTTAACTATGACTCCTCTGATTTTCTTTTTATAGGTCGATTATGTACATTGTCTTGTACCAGATTTACGCTCTATAACAGCGTGTTCATTTTATTGGGGTAAAATGGACCGCTACGAAGCGGAACGTTTATTAGAAGGTAAACAAGAAGGAACTTTCTTGTTACGAGATTCTGCACAAGAAGAGTTCTTATTTTCTGTAAGCTTCCGAAAATATGGACGATCTCTTCATGCTAGAATCGAACAATGGAATCACAAGTTTAGTTTCGATTCACACGATCCAGGCGTTTACGCGTCTGAAACGGTACTTGAAAATTAATTTAATTCTATTATAATCTTTGATACAAAATTTACATAGAACGACTAATTGATATATAATATGTCCGTAGGTGTGTGGTTTAATAGAGCATTACAAGGATCCATCATGTTGTATGTTCTTCGAACCTATGCTCACTATACCACTGCATCGTAATTTCGCCTTTCCTTTACAACACTTGTGCAGAGCAGTTATAACTACAAGAACGACATATGATGGTATAAATAAGCTGCAGTTGCCAAAGACACTTAAAAGTTATCTCAAAGAATATCATTATAAACAGAGAGTGCGCGTTAGGAGATTAGACACAGAAAATGATTTACAGACAGATGGGAGATCCATATCATATTTACCTATAATGTGAGCCTTTATATTTACTGTAGAAATACTATCTCTTGCTTTATTAATTTCTTTGCATCCACAGAACTACTACAGTTTTGTGTGGTATATGCACAACATAATATCAAAGCTGATAATTTATTTCAAATTTTCAAACAGGTCTCTGCAATATTAGCAAGTAAAGTACACATATTTAGCAATGTATTCAGCAAAAATAATAGTAGATTTGGTTCAAATAATAACAATCTGTAGGGGCTGTATCTTCAGCACTTATTTTCAAGTGGCAAATGTATGCATTCATTTGTGAAACTTGGTAGTTTAATATGTAAATACATCACAACATACATAGTTAATCTCTCATCAGAATCAAAGGTCTCTTTTTTAAACTTAATTAAGGGGTAATGCCACTCTAGAAATTTGGGAAAATCGAAAATAATATAAATTATTTCGGCATAATAAATAAATTTTAAATTCATAATAAATTTTATAATATAAAATATTTTCGGAAATATTTCCGGCCGTGGAACGCGTTTTACAAAACAAGGCTTCCTATATCGAGCTCTTGCACCGCCATTCAGCAACAAAAAATTTTGAAAAAATTTGTAGCGATTGTTCAAACTATGTAAAACAAAGTCCTCTAAATAGAGTTTTCATTCTATTCATTATGAATCCATAAAAATTTATCAAAGTTATGCCTTTTTTTCGGTCTCTAGAGTGGCATTACCACTTAAGAATATCTTTTCAAATTTAGTCGAAATTATGTAAGTTAATTGATATTCCGTAAAATTTACAATTGCTTCATGCATATACCTTGCATATGTTAAAAGTTGACAAAATTGGTGAGATTAATCATTTCTATAAGTTAATGATATATATTATTTTATAAGTCTCTCAATTTTTAAAAAGAATTTCATTTGTTATAAGATGCATCCAACATTGTAAAATTTCATCTTTACATGCATTTGTAAGACATGGACTATTCAATAACGATCACAATATTCTTATTCCTAATGTGCCTACTTGTAATGCGAAATATCAGCACATGGAATCTGTGTGTTAGTATTCATAGTTATTGAATACGTAACAATTTCGATATTGATATAAATTGTGTTAACCTTTGGAATGCAATCAGTATTTGAAATTTGTTACTTAATTTTTAAATGATAATGTAAATTAAATTCATTGTTTTGTTCTTAAATCGGTTAAGATTATGAAATCATGTATTATTATGCTTTAAAATTGTTAAATACATTGGTTGATGGTTATTCGTATAACTAATTTCTTATTAAAAATAAAAATGAATATTTATTAAGTGTACAGAGATTGCTTATGTATTTAACACCTCATATATTGTTTGTATTTTTATATTACATGTAGAGCGAACTATAATTTATATTATGGGAAGAAGTTTTTAAACTAGTAAATTTATTTTCTCCTTACACTGTTTTATTACATTAATACCCACATACACATATATCTTAAAAATAAAATTTTTATATGCATTGCATTAATATATTCTATTGATAGAACTATTTTTTTTTAAGTAACATTTAAAAGTTAAAATACAGATATGTATAACTTTGTGATGTCATCAATTTGTGCAATTAATTAAATAGTACATTTTTTAAATTACTGTTCAGATACTCCAAATGTCCAAAATCCTATAGGAACATATCTAATATTAACGACATTGAACCTGTTTGAATAGTAATAACTGATTGAATATTAATAAATTATATGCATAAAGAACAGAATAACTAAAAGATAATAAAATTATAATTACACATTAGACATTGAAGTTATGTTGAATCAACAGCCAGTAACCGTGTCATTGGAAGCAGTACTTTGTAGTTAAACACAAAAAATGAAACGAATAACGCTATAAAGAAAATATCTAAAATTAATTTAGGAATGATATACTCTTACTCCTTATCATAGCAACACAACTAACAACGCAACTGACAGAATATTATAATGTTTTATTAAAGGATACGGATAAAATTTCTCTCCCATTTTTCGACCATATATAATTCCGTGACCAGCATGTACCTAAAGTACCAATATTTAATGAAAGATAAAAATTTTTGCAATGGATTTATCATATTTGATATGATAAACGATAATACAAGTTTCAATGACGTTCACTGTAAGACTGACCCGAAACGATAACAAACGATTTACATGTTTCGTTATCATTTCCTACATTTCCCATGTTACTTTGAAGCCATTTTATTGGTGCATTCAATTTGAACATTTGGAGTTTTTTATTTCAATAAATTTCGAGTCGGACTAAATGCTACTAAAATAAAAAATGTATATCAGCATAAAATTTTTTTTTAATTTATGATCCACGTGATTTTGGATTTCTATAAAATTTGTAACTTAAGTTTTCCTCTCTATCTACGATGCAATTTATGCATTGCATTGACTTATAGATGTCGGTAGAAAAACATATGGCTACGCTTGTCATTGTGTTGTGGTTCGCTATCAATTTGTGGGACGATCTTAAGAATTTTAAACTTTAATTGATAAGTCAACGTTGAAAAAAGTTAAGAACGTTGGAATTGTTAATTTTTTAATTTGTTTCGTAAAGAAGATTTTGTGATTATCGAAACCGATCGGATAATCGATAAAGTCGGTGTCAAAACTTCAAGTGTTACGCGCAGGTTTGCTATCGTTTACGATTCTTCTTGCGGTGGTGACTGGCGTCAAGATGTCTGCGTCTGTGACAGCTAAACTTCAAGATGACATGAATAGTATACCTTTGGCAGATGACGATCCTCAAGGTACGAGAATATACTTTACGTACTCATTTTTGTGTGTATTGTTATTTAACGCTATAAGAGTTATAAATGCATTGTTTTCAGACATTTACAGTATGTTGTTTTTAAATATGTAAATGTATTATATTTATTATATTTAAAGATAACTAATTTTATTAGAATCTTATGAGCATGTGTTTCTTGTAAATTACATAGTGATTATTCCCGAGGAAGAGGTTTTGGATAATGCTTCTCACATTTCCGACGCATTGGGCAGAGGACGCAGTATGGATTCCATTCCATCCACTTTTACTAACGGTAGCTGTAGTCCCAACAGTAAGTTTGTGTTAAAAGTTATAATAGGAAAGTAGAATAATTTTATTATCAATAATTAAACAAGAAAACTGAAAAGTCTACCGAGTCTTAGTTCAGAATTTATTTTCGCGACCGACAGGTTTAGATCCTGACATAAGTCCAGACGAACAAGAGGAGAAAGCGAGGTTAATAGCACAAGTTCTGGAACTTCAAAATACGTTAGATGGTAAGTCTAATGTATATAATATATAGGTAGATAAATATCTCATTTTCTAACAATATATTTTCTCTTGTATTAGATTTGTCTCAAAGGGTAGACAGCGTCAAGGAGGAAAATCTGAAATTACGAAGCGAAAATCAAGTACTCAGTCAATACATAGAAAATCTAATGTCAGCCTCAAGCGTATTTCAATCTACGAGTCCCAATACCAAAAAGAAATGAATTCCTGTGAATAATGTGAAAAGATTGTGAACATACAGGGATCTTAAGATAGTTGTGGCTCCCTACGAAAAGTATGTATTCACGTATTTGTAGCTGCCTTATTTGAAAAAAGAGAATCACATAGCGTAATAAATTGTAATATCTTTAACATGCGGCATTTCTAAAAGCAATGTTATTTTTATCTATAGGGAATACATACTTTTCAAAAGGACAGATATTCGCTTGAAAAGCTAATATTCTCTTTTTAGAAATTCACGCATAAAGCACTAATCCTCTTTAACTTTCAAGGGATACGTATACATGTATAGTACTCACTGTTTCCGTTGCTTGTAAGCGATGGCAGAGGCTTTCTAGTTAGGAACTAATGCATTTACATCGATCGTCGATTACCAAAGAATCTTATTAAATCTTTTCTATAATTCGTAAGTTAATAAAGTAATATAAGTCTTATTTACATTACTATACCATTACCATTATTGTTTGATACCGATTGTAATTATTTATTCGACGAGCTTACGAGCTATCGTTATTGTAAGGGCTTCTATTCGGGTGTCTTGCAATTTTTTATTCGATCCTTTAAAATCCAACGTCGCATATATAGATATATTAATAGTTAACAACACTTTATTGAGATAACGTCGTTTTATACTTTAAGCTTTTGCTTAAGAGTTCTAACATATGTATGCAATGTATGTAGATGTACAAAGAAGATAAAACCGATTATATAAAATATTATAATACATATACACAGATGCGCGCTCGCTCGCGCGCGCACACATTATACACACGGTAAATACGCGTACGTACGTACTTACATCTACGATCAGAATGTATCGCGTGAGAAATCGATGTTTAGACTCGTGCTACGAGCGGATCGTAAAATATATATATATATATTTTATATATTTTACGATTTTCACAAATGTCTTTGATCTGTTGCACACTTAGTTCGCAGCAGATACGGATAACGAATGTAACGATCGAGCGTACCGCGAAATTACAATTGCGACTTGCGAGAGAGAGAGAGAGAGAGAGAGTTTCACAGTTCGAGGGCACAAGCAAAATGCACAATCTCAAACTATTCCATTGTTGAGTAACACAGTGTTATAATAAACATTATATTCTATTGGAAGGCGAGGCTTAACGCTTGTTGTTCTCATTTTTGATTAATTTCATTTCCTAATATTCTTCCTTCGGGCTCGACCCGATCTAACTCCGAAGATATAAATAATTATTTAAAAAAAAATGAAAGAAATATCTCGCTTGGTTAATCTTGCGTTATCGCTAAAAATTGTATCGCCTTTTGTCCCCACGCCGTTCTCGGACCAGATTTCGCTCGTCCGTTCTTCTTTATGCCGATCCACCAGCCGGAATGCACGTACTTGTGTGATCGAAACGCGTCGTAAGATCCAACGGACCATTGTTCCCATTCAGTGTTGTCCTTGTTCATATTAGACTGAAAGCGGAGGTGTTAGACGGATGACGATGATGAAAATAGCACGGTACCATCTCGTTTCTCAAGAGCGAAACTCAAACGTGAGATGGAAACGTCGAATTTTGCTATTTTACAGTGTTGGGCTTAGTTGAAGTAGTTGAAGTTATTTTTATTATTATTAATCGATTAATAATTGCGGGTAATAAGTATGAAGTAAATTTTGTCATAGTTTGGATTAATTATATAATTGATTTTTGAATTAATTAAACGATGAGTTTGGTAATCATTCAAACGCTTCTAATTTGTTTTATTATCGTAAAAATGATCTTACCTCTCCGTACAAGTGTCCTTTTTTATTAAATGCAAGGTATAATTGCGTCTCGACGCCCTGTATTCTAACGATTCCAAAAGATATCGGTGTCACGCGTAAAAGAGCTAAAAATGATTGAAAAATAAAACAGTGTGTTTAGAAGGAGACATCAGAAAACGTTTTTAGAAGCTGATCTATTTTATATCGTATATATAGAGGGTCTTTCTAAAAAGATGTCAACGTTCGAACTTAACAAATTTATTGTAAAAGCCCGATGGTTTACCGTTTTGTACGTTTTTTTAAATATAATTATTTATGACTAGATGATTTTTATCCATCCGATACGAAAAATAATTGTCTATACTAAAATACGAACTACGTTCATACTAAAAGCTACATTTTAACAAGCTACGCGATCTTATCAAGATTTTTTTCTCAATTTTTGACGTATGGAATACGTAAATTTGGTGACATCATTTAAAAAACACTCTATATACGTCTAACCACATGTCGTTAGCCTTCGAAATTACCATGTGCCTCGTTCGTGCCAGCCAAGCCCCGAACTTTGCCAGACGGTGTGATTGCGAGGTGATAACCCGTGCGACAGTAAAGTTTTATGACGAGGGAATTATAAATTGGGTTTTCTGCTGGTTGCCGTGGATCCCAAATTACGTAGGGCGAAAGGGCATACGTCGTCTCGGGTGTTTCGTATCGTGGTGTACTGCAAAAGTTAAATTGTTTATAAATATTCCATTATTTCTTTGGAGGAAACAAATTAGTAACGCCGAACAAGTTTGATCGATTTGCCGTTTTCTTTGCAAAATAATTGATTTCAACATTAACGAAGATATACGATTCCATGGTATAAATGTTTAAACATAAATTAAACTGTCAGTCAGCTTTGAAATCGTTCTCTTATTCTTAATTTAACAAGGATATACAGCCATACGTGCGAGAAGTTATGCGTGACCTGAAATTTTTCAGACGAATACACGTACGTAATTCTAACGAAGAAAGGAACCCTTTTTACGACGATGAAGAGCAAGTAAGAGATACAAAAGGCTACTTTTTCAAGTAACCTTGAGCTCTCTTCTTCCTTCTGTCTTATTTATCGCAGCAGACTTTAGCAATTTCTGACGTAACGAAATACAATTATCAACAAATAAACTCATTCTTATCTCTATTTATTTTTTCTTCTTCTTTCAAATCACGTGCCATAAATTGTACGAAAACCTGATAATAAAGAACGGTTGTTGGTATCACAATTGAGACTCTAAATGAATATTAAAAATACAGGTTCAAATGAATAGCACAAAATTAAATTTTAATACAAATTTAATTTCATATCTTTCTAATTCACTTACCCTCTTCCCCCTTTAAGTATTTATCTTCAAGACACCCTCTATAATAAAGTTTGATCGACGCGTCCCTTTAATACACCCTATCTTTCAATTTAAACTGCTGTTACCTACTTACGCGGTATTATGATAAATAAGAACGACTAATTATAGTCCGGTCGCAATAAATAAAAAAAATTTCTAACGAACATACAGGACAGAAGCTTTTCGATGTTAATGCACGACCCTACTCGAGATTATCGTTATTGTAATATCGAGCGAGTTTAACGTTTGAAAAGGGACGATGTAGATCGGATCCACCCTTACGTATCTCACACACACATATATATATACACATACATATGTTTACATACGTGAAAGGGAGAACTCACGCTCGAAAGGTGCCGCTTACACGTTATACGTTAGAAAAATATAGGACGATAGGCTTTCCAGGTCAGAGAGCCTTGTGAATGAAGCGTATCTCGTCACGGTGCGCGCTCTTTTGCACTCCGTTAAGTTTGAAAACGGTTTTCAAGGGTGTCGGAAAATTATTGACGTCTGTTATTATTATTTTTTTGTTAGATTCGAATTAGAGGAACCGCCGGTGATAGTTGACGAATTTCGAAGCGAATGGATTAGCTTTAAACGTTCGAATTAGCGCACGGTGGAATCTCGATTATTCGAAGTCGAGGGACGGTGTGTGCAAATCGATAAATCAATAATCGATATTCGCTCGAGTGTTTAGATAAATCTTTTATTAAAAAAGATTGCAAAGAATGTTTGCGTGAAGGATATTTTTGTATCTGAAGTAAGGGAAATTGATATTATGCAACGCGTTTAATAAAAGGGTGATTAGAAAATATATTAGATTATATATAGGTCGAAAAATTGATCTTCCTAAAGCTATCAATAATTTTTCATCAGGGTTAATTATCTAGATAAGATATTACTTATACGTAATCGGTGTATTATAGAAGGTGTTTCAAAAATGATATCACGAATGTTTTCAACACCGATAAAGAATATGAAAAATGTGGAAAAATATTAATTAATACACATGACGTATTTAAAAACCTTGCAATAGCAATCCCCTGTATCGTTAATTTCAACAAGGTCAATTTTTTAACGTCAACGAGCTGACTAATTATTTTTTATTCTCAATTTACTGCAACCTGAACTCTTTTCTTCCTCGACACCCTACGTACGTTTTAATAATCGAGCTTTTACCGTGTTTCTTCGTCCAATTCGTGCCAAAATGCAGTGGACGTCATCGCGAGGGAGGGTTAGCTCATAAAGCTCGGATTCTAATACGTATAAATGTCTATAACTGTCACGTTTACAAAGTTACGAGGTCTAGCTCGCGGTGAATTACAGCCTCCGCAGTACCTACTCGTAATAACGAGAACCGTACCTATTAGACCTAGTGACCCCCACCACGATATGGAGCAGAAAGTTAATCGAGTCAAATGATCAATGAGTGCACGTGAGCGCGTTAATGCGCAAATATCGGGGGAAGAAACTGCGTCGTCGATTTCTACTCAAGTTTCAATCAATTGGTTTCTTTTTGTTAATTAACGGTTACTTAATAATCTTCGATTAATTGTAAATGCGATATAACATAGGGGTTTAACGTAGAATAAAAATTAATATCAATTTTTGCACGACATTGTCGATTATTATTCCAGTGAATTTTTCGTTAGTTAATTGTTTGAGTAAAATTCCATTTTTTAGTTGGATTACTCGTATTATGTTATTAGTCGATAATTACAGATGGACTGGATTAGAAATTTAATGAAATAAAATTGTCATCGATCGCTACTTGTATTGTTGATTAGAAAATTTCGAGAAAATAAAATGTCTCCTACTTTCTAACTTTCTCCAATATTTAAACATTATAATTTTACTATTTAACCATACGATACCTATTTTCATCGAAAGTAACAATGGTGGTCGGTGGCCTCCTAGTTTCTCGTTTCTGTCTACGAGAATCACCGTTTAAACCCTTCTCGTCCTCAATCTTAGCGTTATCCTTTTCGTAAAGCGACAGATCGGTGTCGTAGCTGTCGTCGCTGCAACTGTCGTCGATGTCACTGCACTCCTCGTCGCAGGTCGGAGCTTTTAAATTTTCGTGGATCCACCTTAAGCTCATTATAGATCTAACACCACCTTCGTCTGTCAGGCCACTTTGTGTCTAAGCACAAAATACAAATATTTATAATGCTCTCGAAAATTAAATAATGTTTTTTTAAAATCTTACAACAATATTGTAAGATTTCAAAGTTACATAAAATGAATTATAATTTCGACTAAACAATTACACGAATAATAATGTGATTATTAATAGAAATTAGTACAAATTTTGAAAGTTATATGAAATTTTGAAGATTTTTAAAAGTTACCGGAATGAAAATAAAGTATAAACAATGTTTTCGTTGTTTCCCTCAAATTCGAGAAAGAATCCAGACGTATAGTCGTAATTTTCTAAACAGTATATTCTATTACCATCGCAAACACTTCGATGGTTAAGCAAATATACACAAACAACACTTCGAGTACTCTTTTACAAAATGATTTTCGTAAAAACTATCCTCCATCGTTCACGAGAGCTATCCGATGCAATTGGCGCGTTGCTGAAAAAAAGTTTATTTCTGTTGGACGGTGTTATTTAAATCGACGTGGATCGCTAAGCTCTTTTCTGTTTATCTCGAGATCCAGGTCAGCTCGTTTTTGAATTTTCGCGAAAAAAACGTACGGGTCGAGTAAACATTAGGCATATACCCACTACTACTACTTCTACAGTACTATTACTATCTACTATTACGGTGATTCAGCTTTCCTCGGTTTTAAAGATCTCTTTAAACCAGTGACGATCAATTTCATTGCTATCTATATTGCAAATAAACAATTTCATCTTACAAACGAGCCTAGAATTTATTTCTAATAAACACGATGTAACTTTGTCTACAAAAATTTAATTAAAATCAAACCTTCGTAACATGAATTTATTAATAAAATATAATTTTTAAACTATAATACTTACTTCAAAGCACACTTAGATAGACAATTTTGGTTTCAATTAAATTTTTTGCAAAAAATGGTTACTCGTCACTGATTTAAAGTATCCAATACAACAGATACCTTTCACAGGAACAAGAAAGAAGAATATCGCGTTCGAAATAGCGCAACGGTGAAAATAATGCGGTTGAGGATTAGCGGTTGTCTCGGTCTGTTAATGTCACGAAACGTTCGGCTTGGAAAACTGTTGGAAGAGAATGAAGAAGTACCGAATAAACGTGACACACACACACACACGCACGCACATATACACGTATCTATTCGTACGCGTGCTATCACGGATCTCATTCTAACGCGCGCGCCTATTGCTTTTCACGAGGGTAATCTTTTGATGCAGCTCGCTCGAATTCGCATCGAAAAATTCTTTTAAAATAAACTTTGACTATTATGTTATAATAAATTATTGAGTTTACAGAAAAGAAACACAAGTTTCCCGTATCAATAAATTCTTTTAAAGTAAATCTCGATATTATATTATAATAAATTTTATTAATACGCGTGCCTCGAATAATTCGATACGATGTTCTATTTGTTGAGAATAAACGACGCAAAGTATTTCGTTGGGGTTACGTTAATTATATACTCGAATCACTGTTCGTTATAATCGGTGAACACGAAGGGTCGAGATACGCGGTATTTAATTAATAAATATTAATAACCTCGGCACTCGACTACGGAGCGGAAAAACAAATTAAACTCACAATCAGTGTAATCCATTATAAGTTTTAAGTATTATTATTATTATTAGATCTCGTTTATTTATCACCGTCTATTAAATCTTGATAAATCTTTCTCTTCTTCCAAAAAAATAAATAAATCAGTAGAATTCATTAAATTTATTTATCGATTTATGTATATCATTTTATTATTCACTCTTACTGGACCGTTACTACCAGTTTTTAAACGAGATGAAAGATTGGAATTTTAATCGCAAAAGAAAAGGTTGAAACAAAATTCCACTGATCATTATCCCTCGGTGATTACACGAAAATGCACGATGCGTTTCCGAGGAAAGCTTATACCTTTGTTTACCCACCAAGCTTCGATGAAAAACGTTATCGAAGCACGTCGTATTATTTACAATTCTCATTTACGTTATTACTATTCACGAAGAACTTGCATAGAAATTCGAGTAATTCGCGTCTACGCGAAGATCACATTTTGAAAATGAAAATAAAAAGAGAAGATCGATCGGACGGATGAGAATTTAAAAGAGGACACGAAAAATATGAAGAAAAAAATAAAAATAAATCGAGAATAACACGTAGATAAAGGAAAATGGCCGGGAACGAGGTCTACCTCGTAGATGTCCTAGGTGATGCGCGTTTATCTCGCGACTGACTCCGCTCTCTCGTGTTTCCTCGTATAATAGTGGATATGACGGTGTGTCTACCGGCGAACGCCGCCGTGTCAGCAGTAACTGCTTCGCAACCCGAGCCGGACTAAATTAAAAATAAGCCTTTCCTCCGTGCAAGAGGAAAAGCTCAACCACGAAATCGTCCGTAAAGCACGTCTCTCTTCTCGAACGATTTTTCTCACGTTTGTCGATCATTGGCTGTGCTAAACGATCAGAAATTTTAACGCTCTATTGCTCTGTTATTGATAGTAAAATGTTAACAAAATATGTTCATCTAACGTAATATATATAGTCTAAATGTTACAAATAAACGGAAATAATCTACTCGCTAACAATAATTAATAAGAACAATGTAAAATTCTTAAAACTAATCAAACTGACATTTAAACTGCACAGGGGTTAATAATCTGAAAGTTTAAGTATAGATTAGTTTAGTTCTGCTTTAAAATTTGTTTAAAAAAATTAAACTAAAATTGAAAACGTGTTCCCACTTTTCCTGTCTCTCTTGTAAAATGTAATTAACAATGGAAAGACGTAGTATAATATTTAAATAAAAAGCTCAAAGAAATCTTGAATATAATAAAAAATTAAATTAAATTAAATTAAATTAAAGACCGAAGATATTTCTTACCAATGTTGCTTATTTACACACGTGGTAGAGTCGATGTGTATTTCTTCCGAGTGCACGTACCGAACGAGTTGACGGAAGGTGGTGCGTTGATACGCAGTCGTCGGCGGTTCGCGATAGACTGAATTAAAAACTAAGTACACCTTTCGGATATAGAGAGGACTTCGGAAACAAAACAAACAAACGTATACCTTGCGCATAGTGTTCCGCATCGTTTGACCGCTCTTGTCCCACGCACGTACATACATACCTATATGTATACATATATACTGCGTGACTATTATTAGAGAACATATACAAGAATAAACAAACGGGATTCGATAATTCGATTAGAAATCTTAAAACTGATACTCTTTTGTTATATTACAATGCTTGGTACAGGATTTCGAAATGTTATAAATAAATTATACGAAATTACACATTATTTTTCATATAGTGAATAATAAATAAAAATTCTCACAACGAATCTACTATTAAACTTTTGTAATTATATTATTTGTGCGATCACATTGCTATTAATCACGCCAGTAGATCACACTTTTTCAAATCTACTAATTTAGATACATTTAATTATTTTTACAATCTACAACTTTTATTCCAATTTATAAAAAACTATGAGAAATCATCAGCTTCGAAAAAGAAATCGAATAAAAAGAATTTAATCTTATCCCCAATTCATTTTAATAAACAGACTCCCAATATATCTAATCCTTCTAATCCAGCTACAAAGTAACCCCTTCGTCGATTTCTCCGAATTTTCAAGATCTCGGGCAAACAGCCAGCTTTTAAATGAAAATCTCTCCAAGTTCGCGATAATAAGCGACGGTATCCCGCATCCTTTGATCGTATAGCGAGTGTTAGTCGTATTATTAGTAGAAGATACAGGAGGCTGGCCAGGCACGATCAACGAAGTCGATAAGAGGATTCGATGAGTCCGATAATCTTGTTCCTGAGTACGATGAACGGAATGTTACTATAACGTCGTCCACCATCAGGCCAGGTTTTCGATGACGTGTGCCAGACTCTCCTTCGAAATTACGTAACGCCTGCCTTTTGAGAGACCGGTCTGGAGTTAACTGTTTACACGAAGAGAGAACGGACTAGGGTGCGGCGAAATCTAACTTCTAACTCACTATACGCGTTTATGTGTTAGTATGCGCGTATACATGCTCGTGTGCATGAATATTTACCTATATGCATATATGTGTATAGGTAAATGTGTCTATGTACATATATGTATACGCGAATCTATATATGTATACTTTGACTAGCCTAGTTAAGGATAATGGTGCATAGGCAGGTTGCACAGCGTTTGTTCTCGAGCGCCAGCCGTCTTGTTTTCGCGAAGACAATGGTTCCCGCTGGAGAGCTACATGCTCACTGAAAATGTGCGACCGAGTGTGCGGACAATAAGGTGAGATAAACACGCGAGCTGAAAATACGGAATTTTTGAAAATAGTTTCAAGAAGAGTTACATGTACTGAATTAAACAAAAGTATTTGTTTATGTTAATTCTTTCTATCGGTTCGGTATGATAATGTTAATAAATATTCGTTACAATGTTATACCTGTGTTAATGATTATAAAATTGGTTTAAATGGAAAATTGTAATTATTAAAAAGAATCTAATCGTTTGGGTGACACGCACATGCTTGTTATAACATAAAAATTATGAGATTAGTATTTTACGTCTAATCACGTACTTACATAATTTCGTTCGGTTTTGATAAAACTCCCGTTATTTATTCCTCTTCTGTTGAGATCTATCGAAAAGATGGGAATCTCGGGATCACGATACATTTCGCCATAATAAACATTTATTCTTTGTGATAATATAAAATTACACGTTGTAGTAAACGAGACATTTACAATATTTCACAATGTTGTAATCATGTACTTTGCACGCGATTACGCGAAGCGGCTGCCGAGTTTGTTCCCCTAATAAACTGAAATTCGTAACTTTTTTTTCGAAAAGGGTGGAGGATAAAAAAATGAAAATAATAATAAAAAAAATAGGTAGAAAAGAAAAAAGAGAAAAAGAAAAACCACAAAAGAAAAAGATACGACTCCATTTGCGACCGCACCACCTCGGTACACCTAAATGTTAATCGCCGTATTCCATAAACGTTATCTAATATCTAAACCAAACAAAAAAAAAAAATACTTTTCTTCGATACGAAAGAGAGAAAATCATTCGATTTGATTTTTAGGCGTTATTAATAATCGCAAGCATTTATAAGAGCTTCGTTCATAAAGGAGCATCATCATCATCATTAGCGAGAAAGTGATTTCTCTCCTTTTGTTTTTAAATCAACGGCTAGCGTTTAATCGGAGAGAAAGAAAGAGAGAGAGAGAGAGAGAGAGAGAGAGAGAGAGAGAGAGAGAGAGAGAAAGAGAGAGAGTAAGATATCTCATAAATACCACGCGAAAAGTTATGATACAAAAATATACAGTTGCTACGCGTCATCAAATTCTTCGGGATCTACGAACGATTCATACTTTTTAATATTACTCGACGTTCCCGACATCGATCGCATATACGCGACCCTTCAACTTCTTCCTATTCGCTATATACTACTTACATAAATACAATTTATTTACACGTTTCGCGTATATAATCATTTCCCGCGTGTTTTGTTAGTGAAAGAATAGAAATCGATCTAATCGAGTTATCTAAAAAAAAAGAAGAGACAGATTACCTTCGATTTTAAAAATGAAAAGACGATTCAAAGGTACTCTCGCTACCACAGGTGAGAGAACCGATTTCACCCACCCTCATCAAATCCGTTTATTACTTCAGGGAAGATATATATACACACACAGACACACATATAGAGTGAGAAAGAGATAGAGAAAGAGAAAGAGAGAGAGAGAGAGAAATTAGGACGTAGACGTGCGCGCGCGAACGGACCACAAAAGTCTCTCGGAGAGTTTTCTGGTTAGCTTTGCTAAATTGTTCAACTATACGCAGAGAACTTATAAAATATAGCCAGGTGACGCTATATATTCAAGTTAGTGTCGGCGCAGATCCATCAGCCCGCGCGCTTCTCTACACGCAGCTGAACTTGACACCTGAAAATGGAACGCAAGGATATGAAGTTGAGTGAATCTCCTTGAGTTAATTGGGCGTTGATGCTGGACGTGATGCCGTACGAGACAACGATGGAGTTTTTTTTCGTATTTCTTATAGCCCTCGTTAGTTTGTCATACTATAGAGGTACACGCTATTAGCATTTTCTCTTTTCTGCTCTTGTCATTGTCAGAATTGTCATGATTATTTATGATCTATAGATCGTTGTCGCGGTTGCACGACGCCGCATGCTCTGCCCGACTTTTCTCAAATCTTCTCGCTACGCCCACGCTCGCGACATTTACCTAATCTTAACTGTACGGTATAATACTAGGGTAGTGTTTTAAGTGTGAGTACCGTCGTCACTGGAGTAGCAGTTATGGCAGTGGAGCTTGTGGTTTCGAACGCGCACGTCCGTTCCCATTAATCCATCGCCTAGTCTAACGTGACAAACGCAGCATTTGAAGCATTCCATGTGGTAGAACAAACGTAGGCTCTCGATTATCATCGCTGCTCCGCGACCTGTTCAAAAGATACAAAAGATTAGAAAAATATATTCAATTCTATCCCGAGGGGGGAAAAAAAACGTTAGTCGTTTTTTTGTTTTAGAATGATTTTTTATTTGTACCTAATTCGTCTCCGCAATGCGAACACTTCTTCTTGCCACTAACGCTCAACATCTTCTCCTGGTTCTCAGAGTTGTGAGTCGAAGGTGGCGGCGGCTGCTGAGGTTGTTTCTGTTGTAACGACAGCTGTTGAGTAGTACTCGGGTGTGGAAGGGGGATGTGTTCTTGACTGGTACTGTGTTCTAATCTGGAATTAAACAATTTCTTTATTAATTCACTCGACATTATTGATATACTTATCCGAGAAGTATAACTTGAATTTGCAAGGGAATAAAATTTCGTACCTTCTTCTCGGTGGCAAAGGTTTTTCCTGTGCTCTGTTCTGCACTCTCTGAGTAAGAGTCTGTATAATGGAGTCCGGTAACGGCTTGCTATCTGACCGTGTCGGAGCAGCGGCATAAGGTACGGATGTTCCGGTCACGTGCGGTTGAGACTTTCGTGCCGGCGATCGTTGATTTTTCTCGTGAATTCTCCGCTGTTCCGCTTCCTACGAAGGCAACGTTTTGTAATATGCAATAAGAAAGTTAAGAAAAAAATTAAAAAAAGTATATTTCCTCTGTTTTTTGTAAAAATAAAAAAAATTTAAAACCTACCTGAATGAGCCAATGTTGATAATTGAAATCGTGTGCGCCCCTCGGCACGTCGCTCTTCCTCCGTTGCACCCATTGATCACCCTGAACGATCCTTGGTCTAGGAGCCGCACTCAGAGCCTGCAACGTTTGCCTCGTCATCTGTTGACCGGCATGACAAGAAAGAGTGGTGGCCGACGCGCTATGTCTCAAAGACGCGTCCACTTGTTGCGGTATCGAGTCAGCCGATGGTACTCGACTGTTTCTATTAATAGCAACGCAAAAGAGCATGAGATCGATTGTCCTAAGCGCTTTGCTTCGTTGACGATTAAGCGATTACGTAAAACAGTTTTACAATGGGTGTATTTTAAATGCAGGAAGTCGATCGAACGGATCAAGTTTTTTTTAATGATTTCGCATTTCCCGTTTCCTACGGTTCTAATTTATAACGCACTGCTTCCGAACGAGCTAACGACGTTTACGTGATTCGAGGAAACTTATTCACCTGATGGTCACGTCCCTTTGCCTTTGTTCGACATGGCGCAACGGTTTGGCCGGTGGTATCGGTGGTGGAGGTGGCCGTCTTCTTTGGGCAGCGTCCTGAAGCTGTAGGTTCGGCATCGAAGATCTATAATTCACGGGTGGCTGGTGCTTGTATTGTTGGGCAATGTTAGATGAACCATGAGCGACGTCTTGCAAAGATTTCCACTGTTCTTGCAATTGTTCCGCCAATTTTAGCTGCTTTTGTTCGCGATAGGCCAGATTGTTGCGTTGTCTCTTCAGCTCCTCCTGCTCCAGTTGTAAAAGTTCTCTTTCCACTCGTAACACTTCCTGGATGAACGAAGGGTAACATTTTATTTAACAATCAGAATGACGGTAGTTGCATGCTGTTTTTGGCTTTTACAGGAGGAAGCTTCTTATCAATGTAATATACTAAAGCTAATAATCCCTTACCCCAGAAGCAAATTCATCTTCGTGGTTGCTCAACCCAGCACCAACCAATATCTTGTTCTGTGAATAAGTAGGAATGCTCTTGTCAATTGTGATTATCGAGTCATGCCGATATCGACTACTAAATACTAGTAAAGATTTGTGCGCATTAGTGGAAATCTTGAAAGCATCAGCGAAGAAGTTGATACATAGAGTGCCAAGAAGGAGGAGTTCATTGTCTAAAATTTTTACCAACTTCAATTTAATTCGGTCCACGTCAACTGAACATTTTTTAATCGGCTTCTCACCGAACCCCTAATCTCTAAATCCTTTTTTTAAATACTCTACATACACTCTTCTTCGATTACTTAAGCCACTAACGTGCAAACAAAAACTCAATTCAACAAACTCGCAAAAAACATATCAGAACAAGTTAATATCTCACCTCCTGTTCACGAATTTGACTCTCCATCGCTCTTATTCGTATTTCCTCCTTTCTCCTAGCATCCGCCGCTCTTCTCTCCTTCTCTTCGATCTCGCTTTGAACTCTCAACTGTTCCGCTTGAATTCGACGCTCCTCTTCCTGCCGAGTAGCTTCGACGTTGCGTTTCGTTTCTGTCTCAATACGCGCAGCTTCCTGTTGCCTCGCTGTATCCTCCTGATGCTGCTGCTGCTGTTGCTGCTGCTGCTGCTGCTGCTGCTGCTGTTGCTGCTGGTGGTTCTGCTGATGCTTACGTAGCGTCTCTTCCTGTTTGCGCGCGTTGTCCTCGTTTTTACGTAGATTCTCTTCCTGCCTACGTAACACCACCTCCTGTGCTCGCTCCCGTTCTAACTGCATCTTCTCTTCCTCGAGCTCGCGTAACTTGTGCGCTAATTTTTCTCCTAGGTCGCTGTTAAATTAGAGACGATGATATTTGGAGTATCTTTAAATATTGGGTGGGGCTAATATTTTTATTAAAGAAAACGAATCGACAATAAGGTGTCTCTTGAAAATAGTTTCACTCTTTTAAAAATAGAACAACGTATTTCTATTAAACAATATATTGTGTAATAAAAAAATATTGTTATTTTCTATACTTAAATATAATCTATTTATATGTAGTAGCAATAAAAATGTGTAAAGCAATTAAAAAAGTACCTGTTATGTTCATGATTGTTCCCATATCGCCATTGTTCCTCCTTCTCGAGTACCTCGATGATCTCTCGCTCCTTCTTAGTGATCTCGTCTTCCTCCGATGAAGTCACACTGGCGCCAAAAGGTTCGCTACTTTGTCGGCTATGCTGCGACATGTCAGGGCTGACAGGTTGTTTCGTCCAGTCTTCAACGTGTCCTAGTTCGACACCGGAGTCCCTTTCGTGGCTCGAATCTTGCTCGTAATTACTGTCGGTGTCGTAAGAACGACGATGAAGCTGCTCAATGCGTCTTTCCTCGGCGAGTATCGCCGCCATGTCTGGTGGCTTTGTCAGTGTTAACTCCCTTTCCAAATCGTCGTCGTTTATCTAGTTTTTTTTTATTATTAAATTTTTATTAATTCAATCAAACGACATATGAGCATGTTTAATATTTTTTCTTTGGGTGATATAATTGATTTTTTAAATTTTTTGACCCAAAATGAAGATAGTAAATAAAAATATAACCTCATGTTATCAATTGTGAAAATATTAAAGAAAAATCTATGAAAATTGATAAAATTAGAACATACCCCTTCTATGCCAAGAAAATCCGAACGTCTCGTACGCAATTCCTTTTTTATTCTCCTAGTAGAATTCAATCTCTTGAGAGGCTCCACCGGTGGAGCCTCGTCGTCACTGATATCATCAACGGGAGGTGGTGGTGGCTTTTCTTTCGGTGGCTCCACTGTGGTCGGTGGACCCAAAGGAAAAGCTAATCCTGTCACTATTTCCTCGTCGTTCGACAGGCTCAACGGCAAAAACTGAAATGAATCATTTTCATTAAATTTTTGTTCGTAAAAATAAAAATACAATTTTCTAAACAATTTTTAGAAAAATTCTATTTCTGAACATTGAATTAGTCTATCATTTTTTGAATCCACTATCTACAGTGATTAAATAATAACACACATAATGTTTTTGACTGATCTTTACGTTATTACGCTACCCGTTCTTAAATTTTAATTTATTACCTGTTGAGGCGAGACTGGACTAAGAAAGTTCATCGTATCGATATTAGAGACTTCAGGTTTGTTGAAGATCAAGGACGTTGGTCTTTCGAGTCCAACGATCATCGATCGTGGTGCAGCAGGTGAATCGGGTGCATCGACCGTCGTTTCTTCAGAATTTATCGTCATCTTTGTCATCATCGTCATCATGCTCTCCAGTTTCGTGTTCATCGATGACTCCGTAGGTTCGCACTCTTCACGATCCGACATCATAGTAGAACCACCGTTCGTCTGGCAAATCGTTTCGGCTTTCTTCCTCTTCTTCTCCTCGTCTTCTTCCTTCTCCATGAAGGTGATCGGTTCCTGAAGAAACGCGGTTGGATGTTCAGTCGATATCTATTATATCGAACGGACGAATCCGTAGCCTCTCTCGCGCACTACACGAATTTTGCAACGCTACATTCTATGCAAATTCAGACACACCACGCTGGAGTGGATTCTGCGTTTAGGGCAGCGTCTCTCAAAGACGTTTCTTCTTTGAAGAAATTTTGTCTTTCAAGGGTGTGTGAAACATGCGACAATTTGGAAGATTCGATGATTAGGGGAGTATGGCAGGGGAGTAATAATTCGATGAATACTTCAAAAGTTTGCGAGCAAAGCAAATCGGTGATATCATGTACAAAATTTGGGACATGGAACTGTGTCTATTTCTATGAAAAAGTTCTAGTTTGGAAACGAACGATGTATCGTGACAATTTTTATAATAGTGATGATCAATGATCGATGATAAATAAATTTTCATATAAAAAATTTGCTAAAATACTTATAAAACTGCTACGATTTGAGAAACACTGATTTATGATAACACCGGTCGCGGATGAAAGATCATTTCAAATTTCTTCCGGCAATTCGTTCGTTTCCTATATATACATGTCGTTTGAGCTATCGATCGTGCGTGAAAAAACCGATCGTTGCAAAATTGTTGCGTGCGAGTTCTTTTGAAATTGTTTAATACCACACATGCCCTCTACCTCAAAGCTAAATCGATTAATCGTTAACTCGTCGGAAAGATTGTTAGTTAGAACGAGGTTTTGTTACTCACTAGAAATGCGCATGCAAGTGGATGATCAAGATGACAATTTTAAGGAAACGTCAATTTTTCCTTACGATCGGAGCTCGTTTAATTGAAAT
>JAIFRP010000026.1:7513987-7524889 GCA_032403825.1 Odynerus spinipes
TTTAAGGAAACGTCAATTTTTCCTTACGACCGGAGCTCGTTTAATTGAAATTATTAAAAGAGCAGAAGCTATCGAGCAGGTATGTATAAAAGACGGCGTCCAAGGGTGTACTGAAACGACAGATAACGGTCTTTCGACTATCGCGATAAGAGATCTAATCTAATCTTCATTTTTTTGTCTAACTACAAACGAATTCCAATGAAAGTTCATTCGAAAGTAATCCGAACGCGAATTTCGACACGTGTTTTATGTTTGTTATTGTAAATTAATACTTCCGTAAACCGTGTGTGTCTGTTGGGTCGTTTGCGAGAGATGCGACAAAAATTCGAGAGTGCACTCGAAGATAAGAATGTTATCGTGTCGCGGCTGATTTATGAAGAGCAATTTTTTTTGTCACGAATACAGCGTCATCGTTATGATTATTCCACATTTCCTTATCTAAATCTTTTTAAGCGATCGATATTTTTCTCATCGAGGGGCATCGATGTCACAGTGTGCAATAATTCATTAGTTTTCTTATGAATTTATATGGTAATTGAATTCGCGTTATTTTTTATCGAGTAATCTTTTCTAAAATTAATTATTAATTATAAAGTGTACTCAGAATGGGCGAGTACCCATTAATCGATAATTGGTCAACTATAAAATAGTAAGAAAATTTGTCTATAAAACACGG
Source organism: Odynerus spinipes (assembly GCA_032403825.1). Classification (NCBI taxonomy): domain Eukaryota; kingdom Metazoa; phylum Arthropoda; class Insecta; order Hymenoptera; family Vespidae; genus Odynerus; species Odynerus spinipes. The sequence goes on from JAIFRP010000026.1 coordinate 7,514,664, forward strand.
TGAAAGTAAAATTTGAAATAACAATTCTATTGAAAACAAATGTCACTTAATTATTTTATCCTATCACTTATAATGAAATTTTAATCTTGATTTTTTTTTCTTTCATTCTCGAAATCGATTATAAACCAAACTTGAATAATTATTTCAAAAGCTTCTACAATCTCTGCTAAACTAAAACTTGAAATCGTCTAAAATCAATTTGGACCTACACTACCTTTCTACTACCAGGCCAGCACACAAACAAAATAGAGGAAAAGGAGTAGTGCGAGCAAACTATTCTTCGCACCGAGTCCTCGAACGGTGTGAGAGAATTCGTAACAAGCGTTTCGCATTCCAAAGGGAAGTTGGATCGAAAACTGGAAGAGAAAACAACGAGTGGGGGGAGGCGGGACGAATTCACTACGAAGGACGGAGTAGCTACGGTGATAATGATGATAATGATGATAATGATGATAATGATGATGGATGGTGGCGATGGTAAACACCATGCTTCAGTTTCTCGTAGAATGGAGAAGTGTTAGATACGGTAGAAAGTGCAGTCTACTTTATCGACCGAGTCCGAGGAAGTGGTTCGGGGGTGGAAACAAGAGATAAAACAAAGGGGAAGATTAGAAAAAACTGGTGGTGGGTTGAGATGGCAAAAAAAGCTGAAGAAGCAATTGAAAAACGCCACCTTACCTCGAGTTTCACAAGTTTACCCAAGCTTACGAGGAGACTCTACAGCGTCGTGGGAGCGATTACGCAGCACGCCGATGGTCGATCCGGCGAGGAAGAAGAGAGAAAGAGAGAGACAAAGATCGACGAGGGAATAAGAAGATGAAAAAAAAATAAAAGAAGAAGAAGAAAAGAACAGGACGAGAAGGGTAAAGATCGTGTCAGGGAACTCGCTCGGTGAATGGCGACGATCATCGTTGGCTCACTGCTTTGTGATCCCCTTAAATCAGTGGTTTTCAAACCGCTATATGTTCTTCTTCTTCAATGAGTGCTACGATCGTTGATATTATTTATAAGATTTTTTAACAAATGTATGAAATAACTAATATGTAATAAAGCGTTGACAATTATAGTGTACGTTTATTTTTGGGACACCCTGTATCTGCTGCCATGACTAGAATCTATTAGAACAATGTCAAAATCTTGTCATCGTTAACACATCAGCTTAGAAATTTAGAATTGCAATTTTTATCTCGCGTCAGAAGATAACACAAAAGTGTAGTCAATTCTAAATAAAGAATGATTTGTTAAATAAAACAAGCAAGTTTGAAAACCACTGGTTTAAACAATAAGTCGTACCGTGTCACGACCTCTGATTCTGATGTCACGAGGACGGCACTTTGACCGCACTCGGTGCGAGCACGTATTGAACTTGCAACCGACGATGATGTATGCGTTGTGTGTGAGAGACAGAGAGAGAATGATAGGACACTCGGTGTCTTGTGTGTCAACAGGAGGAGTAAAGATGAAACGAAACGATGTCATATGCTTTTATATATACGACTAGCTGTATTCCTTTCATAAGTTGTTGACGTATATATACTTTTGTCGATGAAAAGAATAAATAAAAAAGGAAATTTAAAAAAATCAATAAATTCGAAGGAAGAACATCGAAAGAAAAAAATATAAAAATTTCCACCTCGATAGTGTTAATATATAAATGTTAATAATTTGATTGAAAAAAATGAATAAATAAATGAGGATTATAAAAATGAAAGGAGAGTGCATGAAAGTGTCTACTTTTAAATATGATCAATTTTCCAAGACGACACTTCACTGTGTGGCTGCTTGAAGAATTCCGAAATCGAATCAACCCCGTCTAATCATTTCTAATCACCAACGTGTCATGTCAAAAATTTTGAATCAGTCTAGAAGAACAATATCAGTGTCGATATCAAGCCTCGAGTCAAGTGTCCTCTCATATGAAACAGGAACTCGTTTAGTATCTCGATCGTGAAGATTAGACGAAAGATGACTGGTCTCTGTCATATATATATATTTGCTTTTTTTTCACTGCCCAAATATGACTTATATTTTCGTGAATTATCATACTCCTCCCACAAATCGCTACAATTCAACGTACATTACCCACTACTACTGCGTGCCAGATGTGTCATCGACAGATCGTGTTTAAAAGTTGGTATACAACGATTACAAGTTAATCTAAGGTATGTTAAGTCTTAAACATCGGTACAGTTTATGCATTTACGTCGATCGACGATTTCCTTTCCTCGTTTTTCCGTCCGTTCGGTATTTAAAAAAAAAGAAAAAATGAAAAAGATGTGAAATGAAAAAGAACGAATCGCGTTATCAGTTTTATCACAATGAGCCCCTCAAGTTCTTTGCAATGTTTTGGAAAGAAAAAAGAAAAATTGACAAGAAATTCGACCAAAGTTGCATCGAATAGGCCTCGTTCGTTGATTAGATCATGAATTTAGGTAATATATAGAGTAAGTCATTAGAAATGGAACATCTAAAAGTCTTCTTTGAATCTGGAGACACAAGAAAGTGTGTAATAATAGTTAAACGATTTTCAAAAAATTGCTTTGTGCTATTTTGCTTCTAAATAGCTCAAATTTATCTAAACACGGCTGAACTTGCTTATGATCGATATTAATTAAAACACAAAGCCCTGAGTCCCCTCCCTAAAAATTACTACACGTCCCATTCCTAATCACCTAATTAGAATATGTCTCTCGTGAAGGCCTTTGATATATTGTCACGTAATCATCATAATTAATTGACTTTAATTTCTACGGACAGTAGACAAAGATAGATAGATAGATAGATAGATAGATAGAGTGATAGTACGTCGTTATTATTCGAGCGGATAACACGTATTGTTTTCCGAACTACCCGAACTAGCTCTAAAATTGTTGCGATATATACCCGTCGGCTATATCAACGCATACGTTTCGCTCTCGCATCGCATATGTTTTCTATATACATCGCTTATTTAATTACGGCCTTGTACCCTTTCGCTTCGCGCGAAATCACCTGCGTAATAATATACGATGGCTAATAAATATGTTTAGGGGAGGAAGCGACTGGCGGAAGAGAGTACTGGCGGTGTAGCGGCGTTTACTTGCAAAATGGAAGACGATGGTCTTAAACAATTTTTTTTCTTTGTTAATTGTTGCGTTTTGTATTTTTCTTTGAAAGAATTTAAGATCGTTTTCTTTTCTTCTTTGGACACGAGTATCTTCTTCCACCGGGCTTCCCACTTTATATACAAAATTCTAATCGCGAATAATAGCGTGTCTTGTATGGAACGAGTATATCGTATGTATGTGTGCGCGTGAATATTTAAACGTATGCAAAGTGAATTAATTATTATAGCCATCCGAGATGATCTCTCATTTAACTGTTTTAAGGAAACATTGCTTTGGTCGAAAGATTTTCTTCTACGATCAGTAAATGTAACAATATTTCAGATAGTAGTAATCTTTGAGTCACCCTGTATACTTACGCTAAATAAATACACATACATTATACGTTTCGTTCTGTACAAGACTGGTGAGCTAGTTTTTAGCGAATTAGCGAATTACAGAAAGATAGAAAGAAAGAAAAAGATAGATTAGAAAAAGAATAGAGAGAGTCCCGTGCTGCTAATCGAAGATAGCCGAAAGAAGGAAAATTAGGAGCACCGGCTGATGACAATAATAATAATAATAATAATAATTTTAGGACTTTCTCAAAGCGTTGCTACGTCGCTGTTCGATCCTAACCTCGGCCGTGGCTGAGCTCTGCTTCTCGTTAACGCGATCCACCGTGATGAATGGCGTCACCGATGGTGTCCCGGGTATCTTGCCTTGGGGTACCACCACCTTTTCGCAAACCTCCACCACCGTTCGTCGTCTTTCAGCCGTTAACGTATCCTCGCCGATCGTCGATTGTTGATCCGTGCTGGACGTGGGCGAGGACGAACTGGAAGTGATGGATGAAGGGGAGGAGGTTGACAGTTTCGAAGGTGAACTGGAGTTCACTGGGAGTGGTATTTCCGAAGCTTTTGGACATTGGTTGAGCGATGATCTAGGCTTGGAGGGTGAGGATTGGAGTTTGGGCGAGGATGGCGACGTTGGTGGACTCGACGAGGAAGACACCGAGCTAGTTGGCGAGGATTTCGTAGGCACCGTTTTTCGTGGAAGGGGTGTTGGGATTTTCGAGGCCGTTCGTGTGGTTTTCGAAGTGTCCTGAGTGGGACACGTGGTGCTGGTATTGGTGGATGATTCCAAGGGTAGGTTCGAGGGTGCCGATGACGACGATGGGGTTGTTGGGGTAGATTTGCATGAGGTCTCGTTAGTAGGATTCTCTTCAATGGCGAGAGTAGCGCTTTTATCTTGAGTTTCTTTCGGAACAGGTAAGGATTCGGAAGGATTGAGGGGTCCGGTATTGAAAAGTGGTAGTAGCTTCGGTTTGGGAAGTGTTTCGGGTGGTGTTCTTCGTGGAGGTACTCTGGGACTTTGGTATACGACGGGACGATTCGTCGTGGGTAGTGTATTAGAGTTAGTATTAACTTCTACTTGCATATGCGGGCATGATTTGTTAGTCGACCGTTCCCCAGAAGAAGTTTCAGCAGTATCCTAAAGAATCAAAGATTTATACACCAGTTTTAACCGTTAACCATGTCCCGAGAGCACGAAAAGGGAATTGGTATGATGGGATTATGAATTAACACGCGAAGTGGAGATGACGCGAGCACAAAATTTCTTGCTATCGCCTAATTTTTGCATTTCGAGTTCCGATTATAACGACAAGCTCGTGAATTAAGCGATTACGATAAAATGACGAGCCTACCTTCGTTGCTACTGCTTCCTGCTGGTTGGCGACAGTCGTCGTAGACTCGTTCGCAGTTTTCTCTTGAATAGACGAGGAGCAAGAGTTGCTACTAGACTCGGAAGTTCGAAGATCTTCAGGTTTTTCTTCAACGATCGTGCTGGCGTGTACGATTTCTTCGTCAACTGGCTCGTCAGCTTGGCTAACGGAGCAGCTGACGTCAGCCGTGTGGATACCAGAATCCTCGCGATCGGTATCATTGAGAAGCTCGGCAGACGAGGAAGAGGCTGGGTAACGTCGGCTGTAGTCGAGTTCTTCTAGACTCTGAACACGTTCGAAGGTGTCAGGTCCACTAGAGGCATCGGCATCGAGCGAGTCTAGGCTTCTGTGAAAAGCTGCTCTCGGTGCTCTGTATTCCGAGTCAGGTGACGAGCTTCTCTCGCTAGGGGTCGAGGTGTCGATCCTGTTTTCTTGATCTCTAAAGCACAGAGTGTGTTTACCCATCGACGCTCTCTTCTCCGACGACTCCTTGCTCCTGATCGCATCCAAAGCACTCAAGCGATCCTTGATCGTCCTAGCCGTGAGTTCACCATTATGTCTAGACTCGTGTATCGTACCGGGTGCCGATGATTCGTCGCTGCTGCTATACTTTTCCAAAGTGGAGAGTCTCTCTCGCAGAGGCCGTACACTTTCCAACTCCTCCGTGCTAACCTTAAGCGCTCCAGAGGCAGTCTTGTTTTCTCGCTCCGTCGCTTGCTTCTCCAAGTGAGACAGCCTCTCCCTTATCGAGCTCATGTCTCCCGATAGTCTGTTAAGTGCCTTGTTACCGTTCGATATCTTCTCGCTGTTCTCAATTTCGAGCTTTTGCTTCTCCAGGTTCGACAGTCTCTCCTTGATCGACTTCGTTCCGGTGAAGTCACCGGAGAGCCTGTTGTTCGCTTTTTGGTCCGTGCTCTTCTGCGACGCCTTTTCAAATATTTCGCGTCTCTTCAGGATATCAACCTTCACCGCTGGTGTCGTCGTCGTACCTTTGCTCTCCTCGTTCAGGCTCGTCTTGGAACCGTTCGTCGAGGACTTTCCGCTGTCCAATTTTGTGTCCAAACTCACCAGAGACCTCCTTGGTATGTTTTGTGTAACTCTTGAAACGTATCCACGTATCGCACCCTCGTACGTGTACTCTTCTGGCTCGGGCGAGCTTGCTGTTGCTGTTGTGGCTGAATCGTACTCCTGATTGTGATTGTGGTTGCCGTGAAAGCCATTCCCGAATGGTTTCTTCGTCGTATTGGTTGAACTTGTGTTCGTCATCGTCGTCGTGGCTGTCGACGATCTCGTCGTGTTGTTGTTTATGTTGTCACCGGATTCACCGACTGCGTTGTCCACATCCGAGTGGTTCTTTTCGATTTCGCTGTCTCTGTCGCTCTGAAAGAAATTTATTTACCAATTTACATATAACACATTATGAATTATTAATCACTGATGAATAAAATTGACTCGATATTAATTCATTATCGACCACACTATGTTTTATAATATAAATATGAAAAATACATACGAGAACACTATGTGCATCGTCGTGAGTGTCACCGCTGATCGAACTTTTCCCACTACTGGTACCGATTCCAAGATCGCTTAAATCGTTCGCGTCCTCTTCGTGATACATAGCCAAACTAATGCTCAATTTTCGACCTCTGTTGCCTCGCTCCTCCATCATCTCCGAAAAAGTTTTACTTCGGCGCCGTTGCCGATCGTGTTCCTCGAGTTCCAGTTTCTTCACCTCAACCACTCGCTCGATTATGTGTTCCTGACGCTTCCTTCTACTGCTTTTCCAATTATCTAAATTCTAACAATACAAAAATCACCAATAATTAATTTCATAAACAATTAACAAATATGTCTCACGGAAAAGTGTTGTTCGTTAATTATAATATTAATTTTCTTTGAATTCCTTACCGATTGCCAATCCTCTGGATCATCGCGGACCTCCTGCTTAATCTTTTTAACTTCCTGAACCTTCTGTAACTGTTCCTGTGCGGTACGATACAGGGAGCAGGGTCCAACTTTGACAAATTGAAGAGGATTGGTTGCTTGTTTCGGCGGTGTTTTTAACGTTGTTTTTAATTTTGGCGGCTCGTGCGCGATCTGCAATCAATAGTAAATTTCCGCGTGAAGTCAACCTCGAAGTAATCGAACGTCGATTTTCTACTTTATTTTCTAACATCGGCAACGAGGACTCGGTACGCGTAACAATGTAGGTACCGTTCGTTTTGCTCGTCGAAAAGGTACGCCGGGGGAACACGAATTGGTAATCGAAAAACTATCGCTTCGCTTTCACATCCGTTTCCTGTCCTTTCTATTATCCAATCAACGTACTAAATTCTTTCGGTGTTCCACCCTTCGGGTTTGAAGTACAGGGTGTTCCTAAAATGAACTGGATAGAAGCGCGATGGTAGTGATAAAAAAAGGATTGTATGCATCATTGCATATTGTATGCAGGAAACTTTAGATTGTTTGGTTTTTTATTTTTATGAGGTTTCATTGCGATAATTTTGTAGATAACGTTGATTTCTACGATAGATGAAAGTATCATAAAAATCGGTCAACTTTGGCCTGAGCTGTGAGCGTTTAAAAAATCTCGAATTTTAGAGATTTCTAAACGATCGCAACTCGTCTCAGGATCGATCGATTTTTATAATACTTGCACACATCGTACAAGTATTAAAGATCTAAAAAATCCATACGTTACATTCTTAGAATATTACTCGTAAAATTTTGTAACATAATTTTCAAAAATTCCCTACATCACTTATCGTTAATAAATTAATTTCCCTAAATTTAATCATAAAGACTCTTTCAACACCCGCTACATACTCTTCTTACATTTCTTCGTTGATCCGATTAGTAGATACACCAGAAACGGGGTAAAGTTTGAGCCAGCACTTTAGGAACACCCCGTATAACTCAGAAGCCATAGATAGAGGCCATTCGTAGCAGGATACGATCTAAAGCGAGCCACGCCGTCGGCTTATGCATTGTGCGCTGATTGCATAAGTCTTTCCGCTAATGCGCCTAACGTCATACTTTTTGCGAAAAACTCGAACGCCTCGAAATAAAAGACACTGGAGATAACGAGCGTGCGCGCGCGCGTGCACTTTGGCCGTTCTCGTTTGCTCATACTTTCCAGTCTCTGCTCGAGGAGCAAAAATCACTCTCGAAAATAGCGTTTAAATGAAGTTTAACGATCGTCGTCGTCTAAAGCGGAAGCGGAATTACGCCGACCGCGCGGTTCCTCCTTTCGAGCGTGAACATCGAGGAGCGTGGATGATCGACGTAAAAGAAAAAATTATGGATTACGAGAGATCGGAGAAAGGCGAGTCGCCTTTTACTTTTCATTTCTTTTTTAAAACGAACGATAAGGAATATTATAATAATTTAGGTTCGAACGAGCTTGATTATAATACAATGGTACCGACATTTTATATAACGTCGAGCATATGTTCTGGAGTTTAATAATTTTCATAATTACAATCAAAAGTTTCATGTTAAAGATCGTATTTAATGTTCCCTGTAATTTCTTTAAAATGTAGTTTTCTAATGACTGATTTTTCACGAGTCTACCTTTTTATTTTTTTTTCTATTCTTTTTCTAACGGAACGAAAGTCTAAAAATTGTTCACACAATAACGAATAAGACCGTGTCCACTGAGCTAAATGCAGCGGAGAAATATTCGGATAAAAAAGCGTTCCGTTTAATCGAAGCGATTCAGCGTGAGTTAGACAAAGTGTCCACGTGACGGTGAACGAAGCGTGTTAAGCAGCACGTGTCGCTAATGGGCGGATAAAAACGAAGCGATCGTTTATAAAAGGCACGATATAAATTCAGTGGATTGCTAACTATAGCTATTGACATTTTCTTGGGAATAATATTCGTTATTAATATTTTCTATAAATATACCGACCATCACTCTCTCGTTTCGCCGCTCAGCAGCGGCGGTTTGCGATGCTGGCATCCTTCCTTCCTTCTTCCGTCGCCTTCACCCTTACGGTACTCCACCTCTTCAGTTTAGAACGAGTGCTCGCACGGATGGGCCCATCCTACGTCTCGTCTCTGCGAAAGACAAACAGGAAACGTTAATGAGGGAAAGGTAACCGATAACGAGGTTCAATTTCTACGAAAAAAATCAAATTTATGTGGAAAGGATAGAGAATGGAATTTTTGCCTTTTTTTGGGTTTTCTAATTTTTTCTAATTTTTTTCTAATTCAATGATAAGAAACTCTTTTTTTATTTCTCTACCTGGGTGTTATACGATCTGATTTATTAATTTAAAAATCGTTCATTTAATATTCCCCGATAATATTGCCCGTGAATAGAGACTCGAAATTATTTCATTAATTCTAAAACCGATACTCCTGATTTATTAATGGTCATCGAGCGGAATACCTAACGCAAAGGATTTTAGGAGAATATATTCGAGAAGAGCTTTCTCTCTCGTTCTCTCTCTTTCTCTCTCAGTGAACTCGTATATATAAATAACTTCGAAGTCCGATGAATTCCCGTCGTTATTTCGTTCACCGCTCGAAATCTCGAACTCGAATATCGTGTTGCATTTTCTGGAATTTCTCTCGAATTTGTCTTACTCCAAGTTATGGTTATATATAGATAAACACATTAACGTTACAAGTAATCGTTGTAAATTTAACAAAATAACGAACACTTATTCAATCTATTTTGTTTATTTATATCATTTAGTCTTAGAAGAATTTCGAGAAAATAATCGATTTAATACAGAACGATCTTCATAAATCAGAGCTCTCGCACTCCGATCCTACTTTGTGTATTGTTTTCACAACTTTTGAAAGGGAACTCGAACCTGGAAGACGAATATTGTAGGCAAAGTTTCTAACGGTTGTTATTTGAGCAAACATCGTCTCTCCTTTACGTTACGGAGACGTTAGACGATATATGCATGTATGCATATAGAGGGTGAGTCATTTACAACGCAACAATTAACACGAACTCACCAAAACAAACAAATTTCTTCTCAAAATTACTAATTAAAATATGTTAAATAATCGATGATTCACCCTATATATGCACATATGCATTAGAGAATCATTAGACTGGCACACGCATCCAGTCACGAAAGTTGTAATGGCTGCCGACTCTCCAAAATCTTTAAATCAATCGTTTCTCACTTATCTCTACTCTCTTATCGAGAGAAGACAACCGCCCGAAAGAATTTCGTGTTGCTCGCGAAACGCATACCTTCATTCTCAGCCTTGAGAAGCTTTCAGCCGATTCGAGAGCCGATTTCAGCCGGCGAGAATGCACGCGCGCGCCGTGGCTTCCGAAATAGAAAGCTACGGGGCGGATGCAGCGTGCAAACATAAACTGACTGGAATAATATTTGTTCGTCTCGTGTGGCACGCCTTCTCTTTCTTTCGCACGAACTTACGAG
>JAIFRP010000026.1:7537066-7547748 GCA_032403825.1 Odynerus spinipes
CTCTCTCTTGTTGCTTATATTCCTTCGTTATAGTAATATTTATACTTAATTAGTGTTTCTACCATTTTTTATATCTTTTACTTATTTTTTATCACTTGTATTATTATTTGTGTTATTTTACACTATTTTGTAAATGTCGAAATAAAATATATTTAATAAAATAAGCTTCTGTTTTTCTTCTTCTTTCTTCCTCTCTCTCTTCGAATTTCTTTTCTTCTCTTCCTCCTTTCAAACGATACCGATAATTAATAGCTCGAGTACGATCGTACGATCGTACGTACGTAACGTACGTAAAACGTGATCTCGAGAAGAATCTCTCGAGAAACTCGCGCTCGTTGCGGCATGGACGAAGATCGATCGATCAATTCCAAGGGGTTAATCGAATATCGAGAGACGTACCGCGTTCAATGATTTTACGGATCGATTCGTGATTCGAAATCTTTCATCGATCGTATAATTCTTCTCGTTTCCTCCATTCTTCATTTTTCTTTCTCTCTTCTTTCCTCTTTCTCTCGAATTCGCTCACGGCTGTTCGCGAATCGCGTTATTAGTTTTTATCGGCACTCGCGGCGAATCATCTTGAAAACGGATTTCGTTGAAAAATGAATCTCGAGCTTCGATCGATATCGACGCGTGTTCGTAGTGCACGCGCGCGCGCACGGTTGGGCGAGAGGAAGGCAACTAATTACCGGACGTTATCGCAAGTTCCTCGGGATTTAGTACGGTGATGCACGTGCGCGTTCGATGGAAACTCCTACTTGGGAAGAAAGGCACGCCAATATTCTCTCTCTCTCTCTCTCTCTCTCTCTCTTTCTTTCTTTCCTTCTTTCTTTCTCTCTTTTTCTCTTTCTAGTCGAGGCTGTACTGGATGCCTATAATTTTTTCGATCGCTTCGAGTAAATGGGAAACTCGTGTTACTTCGAACCACGATGGACGTGTACGCGTCGTCTTCGAAAAGTTATCACCCTCGCGCGCGCGCGTGTGTGTGTGTGTGAGAGAGAGAGAGAGTGTATCTCTAAGCTCTAATATATTCTATGCAGCTCGAATTATTTCGACGAAGCGATATCTTCGATGAGCTCAATCGATCCTCCTGACTTCTAGTATCTATGTAGTAGCATACGAAGATAAAGTATGTTCGCGGTTATACATCAGCGGACGGAGAAAGATATCTAATCTCTAAGATTTTATGCAGTTTGAATTATTTCGACATAAATTAATTTCTTCGATGGAGTTTTCTCAGCTCTCCCACAATGCAGGAAGATAAAATATGTCGGCGATTATAAAAATGATCTAATCGTGTGTTCTAAGTCACGTACCTATTTAGGATTAGAATTTTCGTATTAATAAAGACAACGTAAAATGAAATTAATCATTTCTACGATATTCGCTTCTCGAAACACATCTTAGAACACAACTAAAAATGATTGTAACGAGATTACACGAATATTAGATTATTAAAAAAACAAACTATGATAAAAAAAGAGAGAGATAACTTTTTCCTCGGCTCTCCTTCGAGAGTGACAACTCTCCTCGCACAAAAGTATGTCACTTGCACTTGCCATATTCAACCAGTCGGAGAAACTTGCGCACGGACTTCGCCGATCTTGCGCGTTCGTTTGAACTGGGTCGAACGACGACCGATCGATCGATAAATACCGAACGAATCGATCGAGGTAGAAATTTTCTCTTCTCTCTCGCAAACGAAACGAAGAACACGGAGCCGCCGGCAAGCAACAGTAGCAACCTTCTCGTATTGCCACAGGCAAGGTAATTTCCAAGTGGAAAATATCTCTCTCTCTCTCTCTCTTTCTCTCTTTCTCTCTCGTGGGGTGGAGGAGATCTTTACGAGACGCGAATCACGTGCCTCAGGATGGAAGGAGCCAAAAATATATATCGCGGTCACGTACCGTAAGGCCACCGCGAACCGAGTAGTTTACTTGTATTTCGGTCTAGGGTAACGCGCGCGTAAACACGTGCGTATCACGTGTCGTCTTTTATTCAAATGTATTTACTCATCTACGTAGATATGTGTATATCATCTTTTAAGCTGTGAACCGGACTTCAAACACGTGCTTCTTTAACCTTCACAGAATCCGTATTGTAATATACGTAAATGTCTAAATGCGTTATGTGTGTTACATATGTTGTAATATATATTATATTAATAATAATAAGTATTCGATTATTAGTAATAACAAATTAATATATAAAATGAACTACATAAAGTTGATAATAATTATTATTGTACGAATTTAATAACAATAATAGCAGTAGCACATATATAATAAGACTTCTAATTTTCTAATCGCCTAATCAGCTTATCGAGGTATTCCCGACGATAATTTTCAAAGTCCCTTTACACCTTTCTCTTTCCACCCTCATTTCGTTTATTAATAGCACGAGCTTTTGGCAATCTGCCTATCGTTTCCTTTCATTCATGTTTCTGTCGGGCCCGTTGGTAAGGGCGAAAATATACAGTTTAAACGTTGAGAATATGTTAACATAAAAATATGATCAAATTATTTATGAACAAGTGAAGATTCGAATTTTTTCAATAAATTTATTCAAATTATAAAAGATTTCGAAATAAATGTATAATATGTAAAAGCATATAAAAATAAAATATAAGACACCGCACTCGTTTCACCCGTTCACAAATGATTGAATAACGAATGACACCTTTCACTCAAGAGTACGACCGCAATCCCGTTCTTTTACCATGATCTTGTCATGCTGAAAATCAGCGAATCTTTCCCGCGATCTTATCCTTTTTCTCTCTTTTCGCTACACGCCCGTAAAGGAGATCGAAAGCGATCGTGATGTAAGAGGACACGCTCGGCCATGCGAAAAGACACGAATAATCATCATCGCGTTGGTTAGGATTAGACTGCCGGCTTTTTAAAGGTTTTACCACGTCGATTTTACAATCTTCGCGGTTAGTAAATTTACCGTCCATGGAAAAGAATAGCTTAATAAAAACAATCACTGCCGTTACTCCGATGATTGATTTTAAAGAACGCAGCGTGCACTTGTAACGTCATCGTGACAGCGCGCGAAAATCAAACTTGAAAAATGAAGTACTATATATACATATACATAGTATATGAATGATCGGTCTATCCAAATTTTTACCATAAATTTTTATCCAACTTCTTTTGTTCTTTTTTTTTATAAAAAAGAAAAAGAATCATTTTCGCATCGATGATTTCGAGGTTCGTTTGGTTACCCGGAAAGGAAGCCGAACATTACATAGGTTTATGGCGTAATAGAACCAGGCGAAAATACGAGCTGGCGCGTGACCGGTAGCAGGATTAAATCGAACATTCGCGGATTTTACTAATCGATTTTAGCGTATCACCAATACCTTGCGTCTACGTTTTACTTATAGATACATATACATATGTATATGAGTCTGGCTTCGTGTACTCACGTGTATTGAAATACGTCTGACTATATATATATTATATATTCTAAACTGCTATCTAATCCCGTGATACTGGACTGTCGTGAATTTAATTACTTCGTTTCTCGTACCTATTTATATACGTTCACTCTCTCTCTATATCGAATGGAAACTCGGAAAACGAGATATTTCCAGTTACTTGAAAAACGAACTCGAGAGCGTTATGATATTTTACGGAACGAGGATATCTCGTTTCTCAAGATCGAGCCGTTGAAATCTAGGAATAACGCGAAGGAGATAAAACTAGATTTTTGTCTAGTAATATTGCTCGCAGACAAAAAATGTACATACAACTACTTTTGGAGATCTGAACCCTCGCGAATATTGACATAAATAATCGAATATAATAAATTTAAAATTGTTACCTCGAATTTTGCAAAAAATTCGCTAACAAAACAGCGATTTACTACGTACGCGTAATTACGACCGAAGACTCGATAAAAAAGTGACACAAATTTACGCAACGTGTTTTCATGGAAGAAAGATACACGATGATGTATATCATAGTAAACCGGTAACACGAGAAAATTTCAACGCAACGGATATAATAGTTCGCCTTGCGAGAAGATCGTGCCGGCGATCGTTTTACATTCGAGCGTGTAACCGAATAAGAACGGGAGATCGTATGCGCGATCGACTACGAACAACGTAATCGAGTACGCTATAACCCGATAAGATCGATAAGCGGGGTAATTAAAGTTTCTTAATTAATCACGAAGAGCGTAGAAACAGCTGAGGCACATTTCGTGTGTGTATACTATACGCAAACGTTTTCGTTACACGTTCCGCTCGTTAGAAATTTGTGTCCTCGTGATTTCAACCGGAAGTGTGCGTTGCCATATATCGATTTAAATCATGCTCGGTGGGTCCAAACGATTTCGTGTGGACAAAAGCGGAAGTTGGGATGACGTACGTGGAATTTCGATGACTTTAAATTCGGGAAAGTGACCTCGTCGTTGGTTTACTTTCAAATTTGTTGTCCTCGATTTACTTGTTTCGTTGATTTACAAGGTCGCATAATTAATATTAGATTTTCGGGATATAATCTTATATAAAATGAAACGCGTGTATCTACACACTTGTGAATGAAATGTTGCATATAGATACAAGAATTGTGATTTAATAAAGAATAATAATTAATTAGAATGTTAGTCATGCCTGAGAAGAAATGTGATCACAAAGGGTTTAAAAATCAAAACCATCCGAGAATCCATCAGTTACCAAAGCCAAAGTTTCACAGTCAAAGTATTCATGTGGGTGGGTGCTGAGAATTCGCGAAAACGTCTCATTAACACATTCCCTTTCTCTCTCTCTCTCTCTTTCTCTTTCTCTCTCTTTCTCCCTCTCTCTCTTTTGTAATAGTTATACGTGACACGCGTGCTCAATGTTCGCCGGGAATAAAGAACGAGAAACATGGTACGGTGACAAGACGAAGAGACAAACGAAGATAGAGACTAGCAAAGAGAGTAAGAGAGATAAAGAGAGAGAGAAGATCGAGGATAGAAATGACGGAGAAACGTTCGACGGGAACAAGTATCGCGGCTGTTTGCACTCCTCGCGAGAAGAGGTTATTAGATGCGAAACGTCGTGTCGTAATAAATGCCCGGTGCATAAATACACTAACTACGACGACTACTCGGCGGGTCTACCGCGTGAAAGAGCATATCTTTCTCTCTCTCCTTCTCCTGTTCCTCGTTTCATCTCACGAAGGCCGTTTCCATGTCGTCTGAATTCCTACGGTGCAACGAGCCCGTTCTCGCGTATATCTACGTTCTAAGCCTTCGAACTCGCACTTGACCCCCGGAACGAGCGTTTTCTCTTATCTCTCTCTCTTTCTCTCTCTTTTTGTTTCTCTCTCTTTCTCTTTCTCTCTATTTCGAGTAAAGATCTTTTGATATTCGAAGGAATACGCTAATTGGTAGAATCTCGATCGAGCGTTCCACCTCGACGATTTCTTTAAGTTTAAATGAAGAGCATTAAAGACTCGAACGTGAAGTTAGAAATTATTATAGTGGATACGCTTGGTTATTGGTCGATTTTAACTTCTTCTTTTTTTTTCTAATCGTGGTTAATAGTACTTACTGTTTTGCAACCTAGTTTCTTCAGTTATCTGCAATGTGTGTTTGTGGGTAGATGCCTATATAATTTTAATGTAAGTTTTATGTTATGAAGTTTAGTGAGAGTAGAATGATATTTGAAGTGATAATTGAAAAGTGTAGTCGATAAAGTACATTTCTTCTATATAACAAAATGAATTCAATGAGGATTTAAGTTACGTTATGATTTAAATTATCATAGATACTTTAATTTAATTATAATATTATAATTTTTAGAATTAAGAAGAAAAAAATTAAAGATGATACTCAGTTCGTCTTCGCGAATGAAAATCGGATTTAAAAGAAAAGAAAGGACGTCGTACGGTATATCTCGATTTATCCAACGTTTGCTCGATCCGTTCGGTTCCGCTCTGATTCCACGGAACGGGCGAAAACTTTTCTATTCTTTTTCTTCCTCTTCTCCTCTCATCGTCTCTCTCCGTCTTGACGTGCAATACGAAGTATTTACAATGTATTATTATGCGTCTACCGGTATAACGTAGCAGCACCGACAAAGAACGGCCCATATCACCGAGCTTGATCACGCGCGTGGACAATTAACGCCGTAACCGTAATTACGTCGAGAGAAACTTTCGAAATCAGCAGCAGCAGCAGCAGCAGCAGCCGCTCACTTTTTCAAACGATATTAGAACACGAGGCACATGTGACAATGATTACTCAATTACCATCGTCGTCGTCGTGGTCGTCGTCGATCGATGAGATAACTGACCGGTCGTTGATACTTCACTATTTTTATCCCTTTTTGCGATGTAAATAATAAAAAAAGGAAGGATTAACATTTCTTGTTTACGGTCAAACGAATTCGCGTACACGCGTTTCTCTAACGATCTAATTTCTCCATTTACGCGATTAGTTCGTGTCAGACACCGTGGAATTCGATTTTATGTGTATCGTATTGAATTAATTAACGATCGTTAGTAATATTACGTAAGAGTGATAAGAAAATATGATGACGTGTAATGACGTGAGAAATTTCGTGTCGTGTGAAATTGTTCAAGCTACTTAATATGTTTTTTTTATCTTATCAAAATCGAGGGTATCCTACCATAGAAATTTTATTACACAAAAATCTAATGCTCTTTATACATCAAATAAACCTCCCCCCCTACGAATCACGTACCTACGTTAACTTATGAAACTCTCGTAGAAAATCGCGCGTTGAAAGTATCGTTACTTCCGTGGTATTCGGAATGTCTTTCTAACGCGACTCTAACGAACTCGTGAGAGTCAGACTCGTGGTGTAATTCAACGAGTTAGCAAGTTTCAAGAATGGCTTCTTCTCGCAAGCGAGACCACTGTCGACAAGACGAACGAACGAACGAACGTTGTTGTAAAGTACATATAACTTTGTTCTCTTCGTAGAATTCTTCCCTGGCTCGTCATCGTAACGTTGTCTCATGAGACAGGACGTCGTTCTCTCTCTCTCTCTCTCTCTCTCTCTTTTTCTGACCCCGTGCCAACCTCACCGTTTTCTATTGTCACGAATGCTTGAGAAGAGAGAAGGAGAACGGAACGATCCGTTTTCTTACCAGATTACGCAACCTTCTTCCATTGTCGGGTTTTATCTTCCCGCGCGCGAACGAACACCTTGCGCTCGCAGAAAAGCGACGAAGGGAAAATATTGATGTATATGTGTATATGTGTATATGCGTGCTCGCGATGAAATCATTCTCTTCGTCGTGACTCTATCTTTTATAATGTTTCTTATATGGTTCATTTCGTGAGAATATCTCTAATATACCTTTGTGAATCTCGTATATCTAATACTAAAATTTATAGTATCTATGTTTTAAAATATCGCGCTCTATCAAAACTGTTTTATACAAGGGTTCTCTAATTTCTCACATCCTGTTCTAAAACAGTATTTATTATTAGTTCTATTTATTTAGTTTTATTTATTTTTATTTATTTTTTTAGTTTTAGTTATTTATTTAGTTTTATTTATTATTATTAGTTCTATAACAGTATTATATGAGGATTCTGCTGTACGAGGATTTCCAAATTTTGCGAACAATGATCTATCAAAATCAGATTATACAAAAGTTACTTATTTTATTCGAAATTAAATTCTGAATAATAATTTTAACCATCTAAACTACGAAGTCATTTATATAGATTCGATAACACCATAAGAAAAAACTTCTTTCCTTAATACTTAAAAATAAAATTAAAAAATCAGGCTAACCAATCTCGAAAGATACGATCCATCTTTTTATCATAGAACCTAAGCAATAATCCGATCGTAAAACAACGTTTATTACCGTATCGGTTCAGCAGACTCGTTCTTCCTTCTTCTCGAAGCTCGATCTCTTTTGATCACTGAGAGGGGGTAGAAGATGGCTGGCTCAACTCGGACTCACCTGAAATTAGAAAATATAACGAGACCGGTGAGAGATAGTGCATTTGCATCTCGCGCGACGCGTCGTGTAACTTCGGTTACGGGGTTCTACCGCGTGAAGATCGTAAATTTAGCTCGTTTACCTTGCACGGATAAGATATGGGTCGGGGTTCGTGAGAAGACACGCGTAGCACGTGGAAAGAGAGTCTCGTAAAATATTTTCTTATACGTTTTTCGTTTATACCATTTCTGAGTCGTTATACCTATGTACATAGTTATATGTATGCGTTTAAGCGTGTGCATGTAGGACGTAAACGTGAGTACACACGTGGGATGTATGAATATGCATTTGTATGTATTTGTATGCGTGCGTGTACGTGTACAAACGTAAATACACTTATGGCATCGGTATATGTATTTGTAGGTATGCGTATAGACATGTGCATGTATGCATGAACTTAAGTACACACGTGGGGATATGAATATGAGAGTTTGCTACATTATAGCTTAAAATGTGGCTCTAGTCGAAATGTCATGTTCCTTTGCTCTGCGAGAGGAGGAAATAAAGATAGAGAAATAGAAACGAGAGAGAGAAGGTATAAATTGAAGAAAGGTGCTAACGAAGCACATAATTACGTTTATATCAATGTAGGTTATACGTATAATATCGTACGTTGGTTAAATTCTAAGATGGAATAAATTTTCCTTCTAAATCCTCCAAATAAAGTTGATGAAAAATTTATAAGCAATTCATTAGACTATAAATTAGTAAAAAAAGATAATTTTATGATATTTTTGCTTGTATTTAAAAAACTTTTTATTTTAATTCTAATAGATTAAATTTACGAATAATAGAATTCATAGATCCGATCGAGAGATTTAATTTCGATTAATCTATAAGACTGACCGACTCGCCCATCAAACGACAAGCGAAACTTTGTCGTACAATGATCGCGTTAATTTATGCACCGCGAGTATGGTCGCAGTAAAACGAACTCGACTACGGTCGATAAATTAGTTAAGAGAGTCACACTTAAGTCGGTACTGATTGCGACTACCGCGTGTAAGGTGGTATTAAGATAAGAAGAAACGACTTCTCATTTTGCCCGCGTAACGTCTATGTCGCGTTCCGCTCGTTATCGTCCCTGAAATGGTTTAACAATGCTGTTAAGTGCCATCAACAAATTGACATTATGTTTTTACAGGTATAACCGAGCAGAGGGAGTAAATAGATCTTTCGTTAGAATTATTAAGAATGCCATTTACTATTCGCACGTTTGACAAGCACTATGTGTCTCTCTTCTAACTAATATTGCACATTTTTGGCAAATTGTATTAATGCAATAAAAAAAAATATATATATATATAACCCTCCTGTAATACATCACCATAATAATTTTCACATTACCCGAAGGCCATAGCCTGTACATACATACATACAAAGAATAAAATCGTGATTCGAGAGATAAAACAAAGGGAGATCCTGGAAAGACCAGGAAACGCAGCCTTCCGCGAAAAAGCTAGACTTTATATCAAGACTATGGAAGAGGAAGGGGTTGCCTTGTCGCGAAATAACAAAGACCTAAGAAAGTATGTGCGTGTGCGTGCAAGAAGTGCGTTCACCTCGCATTCGCATCCTTTCCAGGCTCGCGCGAGCGCTAACCTTCCTCCTCTCGGAGCTTTTCTATCCTCGGAAGGTAGCAGGGTCTTCTCTATCTCGAGCACACTTACGCACTTACGGCCTTACGCGTTAATGCCGTAACGATCGCTCGAGTCAGCAGCCATCCACTGACTCCGACTCCACCACGATTGGTTGCTGCTTCTACCGTGCTTGCTGTTGTTCCTGCCAAGAGTCAAGGTACTTTCCTTATATGCGTTGCTTCGCGTTTAAGGAAGTCAGAGACGAATCCCCATTCTTTTGTGACGGAGCGACACGTTCGCTTTGGATGCGAATGTTTTATTTTATTTTATGGCGTTTTAACAGGACGGGTAAAGGGGGTGAGTTTTTGTTATTAGGATAACACACGGGACGGAATATTGAATAAAATTATCTAATCCGCAATCGGAGGGTAGATTTAATAAAAGTATCGTGTTGCAGGGAAGAAAATAAAATAAATCCACAAATAATAATAAAACAGTCAAGATCTTACACGGGCCCCTCAAACGAATCATAAAATATCTAAGTGAAATAAAGATGAGAATTTTGTTGTATGGAAGAAAATAAAGTAAATCCACAAATAATAATAACAAAGTAAAGATCTTACATGGTACCCTCAAACGGATCACAAAATATCTAACTGAAATAAAGATGAGAATTTTAATGCTAATTATTAAGAAAACAAATAATTTATAAAACAGGACATTCTTTACTAAAAGAATGCTTCCAGATCAGGAAGGAACAAATACCCAGAAGATACGTGCGCGCGTAACTCCTTTGCGGTCTCCTCTTTGTGAGTAAGCGCACACCATCGCGTTTCGAAACGGCCTCGAGGTCGTTCTCGAGGGCGCGCATTCTTCGAGAGGGCGAACGTCCACCCCGAAGAAGGCTAAACGTTTCTCGAACGATCGAAGGATCAGGCCCATGTAGAGAAAGAGAAAGAGAGAGAGAGAGAGAGAGCAGGTATGCGGAGATCGGAAGAAGGAGGCCCCGTCTACGCCCACTTGGAAATTTTATACTACGTCATCCGTTCGAGAACGACCTCGTCCTACAAGCGGTACTAAACCCTCTTACGTATACGCGTACACACATATACATACATACATA